>LPNX010019221.1:268341-335295 GCA_001517045.1 Pseudotsuga menziesii | reverse complement strand
ATTACTAATTCAGATAAGCTTATGATGAAGCCCATAATAATAATTTTGTGTACTCTAAGTACTAACTTTATAATGATAGTACTGTCTCATTAAGTAAATCGGACCAACCGAAAAATAGCTTGCATAAAGTTTAAAGGAGAATATCAATCCCTTCGTCCCTTCATGCGATGAGCGCATTCTCTCCTTACGTCTAAAAGCTATAAGTAAGCACACTATTGTTTTTAGGTCAAAAATAGTGAGGAATACAACTTTCATTCCTTTCAGTACCCCAGTGTACCGAGATGACCCATAGCCATCGAAAGTTAAAACCTCAAAGTTTCACTAGCCTTTAACCTCTTCCCCTAGTGGACTCGTCACCCAATCTTCGTTTAAGTCGTGCAAATTTTTTCAGTCGCTTAACCTTACCAGTTTCATTCACACATTGATGAAGTTTGAATTAATTATGGTGCATTTTACTTACTCTTCATCTTTTCAGGTTGCATTGTAAGGGGATATTACATCCTTTCCCCCTTAGGATTAACACCGTCATCGGTGTTAAATGTAAGTCAAATCTTTGTTTTCATTCCCCCTTTATCTTCTCATTGCTTTCTTCCACATCCTTTATGATGTCTTTCCATTTTGTGGTCCTCTAACCTGTTCTCTACCAGAATATCATCATATTCATATATATAATTTTAATGTTAACAAAATATTGAATAACTAAAACATGTTGTGCTCGACCTTTTTGGAGTGTCATTATTTATTGAAATCCTTCAGAATATACCTATGCATGTATACTACGGCCAACATCAATAGCATGGATATAAATAAAAATCCAACCCTATTTAATTTCATGATTCATAATGGTTCTAGTATTCCTATTTATTATGTTTACAATGGCTGATCACATTACCTCGTAGGAGTGAATTTACTTACATTGCATATACCTCTTACAAGTATTTTCTTTGTAAGTGCCTTTCTGGTTTCTCTTGGATGTCCTCTGTCCAAGAAACCACTCCAAGTTCCAACGGTACTCTCCGTACTAATCCAATCTACTCAACACAAGCACAATACCCTTCTCCGGCCATATCTCCTACATGTGCTATTCAGGGCGCTTCACCAAGCTCAAGTGCTTCATTTCCTAGACACCATAATACCTAGAATTTTTCATGGAGCTTGTACTCTTGCAAATGTCCTCTTACGACGTGAATGTGTGCGGAAAGAACTCTCACCAAATGAATTACACCTAGGTGTCCCCATGGATGCATACCGGTGTCTAGCTGGCCAAGGGGAAAACATGTACCTCATGTACAACCTGCACCTTTTGTACAACATGTACATCCTTCTTTTAGTTTCTCATAGCAACTATTTTATTTGATTGTTTGAAGTCCTGGTAGCCTGGTTCTCAACATGGCTCTCTATATTATTTCCATTTCCAAGTATTGGTACTTGGATTTTTTCTACAAGCAATAAACAAGAATATTTATCATTGTATAGCATCAAAATTTTGAAAACGGTGATTTTCCACAAGGATGGTTGATCCATTGTTCTAGCCTTATTATAATTCATAACTTGCAAACATAATGATTTGCATATAGTATTAAAATTTAGACATGTGTATACTTGCTACAAATAAGAAAAGTATTTTCCTGACGTAGTTATCCCTCGATCACATCCATATTGATGCATAAGAATATTTACTACGCATAACAACTTATCCGATCTTTAATCGAGATTTAAGATCAATCTAGTTACCCCCAAGTTGATTGTATTATCTTACCAATCGCTAAACGATCAATATCAAGCTTCTTTGATTCAACAACAGTAAACATTTTAGATGTTCTTGTTTCCTAGAAATTCACTATGACCTGATAATCTTGTTGTTAGCGCATCCCTTCATAACATAATCATTAGAGAATAAATTCTTTCTAAACAAAAATGATTGCAGTTATCGCAAGATCTCTTTTGGTCTTGATACAATTTTATAATTAGACCAAGTCAACTAAGACTAAACTTACCACTTATCACTAAGTCTTTTCAACTCTAGTTATCCATCACAGAGTTTCTAATTACTTAATTCCATTATGTCACTTATATTTCCAAGACCATTCCTCATTTACCAAAAGAACTTGCTAAAGGAAGTTTATAAAACGTATAATATAATTCGGATTGATATATTTCATAGCCATACATTTATGATATAACTTTAGAATGCATATATCTCATTCTTATATCAAAATGATTTTAGATGTTTTCTCAAGGAAAAAATAAAACTTCCAATGTCATTATGTAGCAGGAATTACCATAACATGTGATAATGGTAGTGTTATTGCTTAGTTTTTAAGTAGCCATTCTTTTCCTAATAAACTTTCAAATGACACTTAAATTCTATCAAAAGACATGTTAACCTATTTCCAATGTATGTTAGTATCTCTAGTAAACACATATTGTTATATTAGCATAACTTCTTCCTACCAAGGTATAAATTACGACAACCTGTATGGAGATACAATTTATGTATAGTAGGACACCTCAAATTTCGCCAAGGGATATCATTATTGGTTACTTTTGAAATACCACAGATATGTCATAAAAGGAACCGTTGTCCTTTCCACTAATCGAATGGGGTTAAATATCTTGATACGATCTTTCCTCAAGTATCACTTTTAATTGGCATCTAAACTATTATCTCCTAGTTTAGAGAAGATATGCACATTTATTTAATAGTCCATGACAATTTAATGTAAGGGAACTACATATATCCATTTATAAGATCTTATTTCCCTAATGTGAACAATACGTGAGCCATACTCAAAAACCATGAGAGGATACTTATCCCGTCTATTCTGACCGGACCGTCAATTGAGTTTGATTAAAATCGTCGTTCACCCCTAGATTTCATGAAAGAACTTTGGACCTTCAATTAACAATTTTATGATTAGTACATTTCCATCATTGCATCATCACAAACATAGCAAAAACTAATGGACTTTCTTTAATTAGCATATGCAAAAAGTGGTGGAACATGACTTACATATCATCCTTTAAATACAAATGACTCAAGTGACTAACTTGGTATTTACCTTATTACCTTTTGATTTACGTTTCGCCCATATAGGCGCAAGTGTTGCAACTTGAGATTTGATACCATATGTAACATACCCATAAACCTAAATCGATCCATCTAGGTACACTATGACAAATTTAGGCTCATAACCTTCAGGTACATAGATTTAATTAGAGTCTTATTGAATATTGACCTTAACCAATCCAAAGAATTATTAGATTGAAAATACAATAGTCCCAAAATACATATTATGAATCATATTTAAATTCAAATAGGATCCTTAATTAATATGCATACTTCAATATAGCCAACATAAGCCAATAGGATCCTTAATTAATATGCATACTTCAATATAGCCAACATAAGCCATCTAAGATTAAAAATCTTCGCTATCACTAATATCATAAGGTCTTCTCGTCTTGTAGATATGGCATTCAAGGTTGTTGTTTCTATTAAAATCAAGTAACACTTTCTTCACTGACTAAATGCATATTCAATGTATATAAATGTTACGTTGTCCATATTTTCCTTAAGTTCACACACCTATTCTTACCCTTCCTTTGCATCAATATTCAAGTATGTCCTTCAGATACTATCCAAACCTTCAGGTAACTCAACACACACATGTATTAGGAGGTTCTTAGTATTTGATTAAATAACAATAAATAGGAAAAATCGCAGACAAGTCATATACAATATATTGGTCACATAACTGTTCTTTGAATGAAATGACAGTAAATCATTTTTGTTCTTTAGTTACGGTTAATACGTTCCATAGAAAGCATCTTATAAGGTTCCCACTTATCTAGGCAAAAATCACAAGAGAAGAGAAATGAAACTCCCACGTCGGCTTTCAAGTAAAAGACAAGTTAGATAGTTATTTTTCGATGAAGAACTGAAAATATATCTCTATAACAAGTCAAGTTACATATTTAGATATGCATAAGCTATGTAATTGATATCTACCATACTATCGTCATAGGAAAACTAATTTTCCATTTGCCAAGGAACATTCTTTGCAATCACATCTTGTCGAAAAAATAGGTAAGATCATATAGGATTAGGAGGAATATATGTATTTCAAAATATTATCATCAATACAACTAATTAAGGAAAACATGTTAAGAAGGAATCATACTACAATGTTTATGGAACCACACTGATCATACATGGAACATAACACAACGTTTTTCTTAAGAAAACTAAGCAAGAATGAAACATACAACATTTATTTAAGAAAACTAATCAATACGACTCAGGCGACTGAGAACTCTACTGTGACTTTCCTCCCAACCATTGGCTCCATCTAGCGTATGTTGTTCCACCTAGAGCCACCCCCGAGCTAGGCGACGAATTCACTAGTTTCGAGAGACTATTAACTAAATGCAAGGCTTCTTCTCAACAATGTAGGACCCTCAAATTCCAACCCTTAGATTCCCTAAAATGACACATAGTTTTAAATGATCATAGCGCATTCCATCTATGTTATAATAAGGGAAGGGATTTATTCTTTTAGTAAAACAATCTATCTAGCTCTTTGAATATATTCTTTGTATACTGGATTCTACCTACCTTAATATATTCTTGATGTTTTCATATACTATTAACATCAGATAATCTTGTACTTAGATATGCTCTGAAATATAACAATCGAGCATTTATGTGTTAAAGGAGTAAAGAGAGAGATTCATTGTCTAGTTCATTTGAACTGATACAACGTTGCAAACCATAGATGGAATAAAACACAATCAATATAATAAATTTTCTTTATCATCAACAAAATATAACAAAGCACAGACCCCAATTATTAGTATGAAGAAAAGCACGTAGTCCAGTATCCATCATAGCCAAGCACAACGCAATCTGGAAGTTCTCAATGGTAACAAGCATAGAATTAAGAATTTCAGCATCGAGTGTTTCGTCTTCTTACTATAAATATAAATACAAGTGAATGCACCATACTATGTCCTGCCCTGCTCGAATAGCATAATTCTTTAGAAGACTGGTGTTGTTGCCACAACAAATTAAGGGATTTATTTTTCAAGATTTGTAAACCAATATCAAATTAGTTCTAAGAGCTGGCTTTTTCCTTTGGAAATTATGAAACCTTCTCATTGTCATACCAATCCCCATGATAAGGAAATGAAAACACTCAATCACCCATGACATCTGATCTTCCAATTTTGAACTTGATAAAGGTTTATAAACTGCTCATGATCTGATGGAGGTTACAAAATTAAGAAGCATCTACAGAATTAAAACATGTATATAGACTTAAGAATAAACGTTGTGTAGAATATACCCACACAACCCTTGGCCATATGTCAATCATACTTTTTAAAAGACATTTTGCAGATCATGGGGAGAATGTATTTGTATATTTATCCACACCAACACTGGAAGATCACAAGAATTCCTTCAAAGGCATTTGGAGTCTATCCACACTCACACTGGAAAATATCACCAGACTAAGGACCAAACTATGAAATCTCCCAAAACCTGAAAAAGCAATAAAAAATATCATACATGGAGCACAGTGAATTTTAATGACCAGATCATAGACCAAACATATCATGGGAATTACTGTTAGGATTACTAATCCTCCCTTATCCAATTTGGTCATATGTCTAAACCAGGAGTCATGTCTAAATCAGGAGTCTTTCCAGTCTATTTTTAGTAACTAGCACCATTGGGCCCATTTGGCCTAATTGGGGAGCATGTTCCTGTTACTAAAATATGGGGAACACTAATTGAGGCCTACTGCCACTGATTTCACTTGCATGCATCAGTTTAGGAGACTCCTAGATCAATCCCTACAATGTAGGAGCCACTAGGAGTGCTGACACCAACCTTCATCAGTTGAGTTCAGTTAGTGACTAGTCAAGCTAAGTTAGGAGTCAATTACATTCAGTTCTTGTCCTCTACATTCAGTTAGCACTAGGTTTGCATGGCTGCATGTAGGAGAGGATAATTCCTCACCTACCGCAGTCAGTTAGCCTTAGTTAACACTAAATTAGACACTTGATTTGTGTTTTAGAACTCCGATGAACTCCGATAATGATTTAGACAAGGTCAGTTAACTATTGAGTCCTCTGATAATGATTTAGACAAGGTCAGTTAACTATTGAGTCCTCTGATAATGATTTAGACAAGGTCTTAGCTACCTACAATCAAGTAGAGTCTAATCAATTCAAATTTCCTCATGTGTATTTGAATTGCAATTTATCATTTAATTACTTTTTTATTAATGAAAGCATTCACAGTTGCAAGCCATTTTTGCATTGTTTTATTCTTCAATTACTGAGTAAATTATGTGATCTATATTGTGAGTTGCGTGTTTGTCCTCAGATATATGTGCTTAATTTAATATGTTATCAAAGCCTCGACGGCCAAGGCACTTCTCCTCCTTAGAGCTCCTACTGGATCATTTTTTTGAGCAAAATTTCTCCTTCCACCACTACACCAGAACCCGAAGGTTTACCACTTAATAACCTAAGTTAAGGAATTGTTGATCAAGCTTCCTTGATCAACTATGCTGGGTGTTATGAAAACCTGAAATGTACAAGTTGTTCGACCTTAATTTTTTTTTGTGTAATTGCAAGTACAACTTTGAATGGATTCATCAGTTCCTCTTCTCACCCTATTCACAAACTATTCAGAATGGAAGAAGAAGATGATTGCATCTCTGATGAGACGAGGTCTCTATGGGGTGTCTATTGGACTCGATGAATATTTTTTAAGTGAGAACTTCTGGCTGAATGAATTTGATGCAACTTTTGGAACAATGACACTAGCTCTTTCTCCTAGTTTGCGCTACCTTAGTAGATCTATTGAAGACCCAAAGGAACTCTGGACAAGATTGGACATAACCTTTGGAAAGATTAATGAGGATCATAATAGCACTTTGGAGAGCACATCCATCACCATAAGAGTTCATGATCCAAAAATTCTCGGCTTCTACTCTCTCTACTAAAGTTGTTCAAGATGAAAAAGAAGCAAAGTCCTCCTCTAGTGATTTTCCTTTGAATTTGTGCAAAATTTGCCAGTAATTGCATCCGAAAGTGAAGAGAGATTTGATTTTTCTCCCTCTAATGTTGCTGCTGGTGTGGAAATATGTAATACCTTGGATATTTTGGAATAAATATCATATTTCTAGAGTGATCCATTCGCTCCCCATGATCTAGATCTTCCAGCAAATTCCTACAGGATTGCATGCACCAAAATTCAAAATTTTGAAGAAGAAGAAAACTGTGCATCTACCGTCTCAGTGGACCATACTCTTGGATATGATATGAACCTTATTGGATCTAATATGATATTATTTAGATATTATCTGATATTTATTGGTTCAATATTTTAGGATCATAAGCTTTCAGTACTACTTGTGGATGTTCTCACTAATTTTGTGAAGAAACAAGTACTGTAAGTCTCCTTCAAAACTGCTACTGGGGATTTGATTTCATTTCACAGTTTTGGATATGATATGAAGCCATTTAGATCTGATTTACTTTATGATTTGATATTATTTTTTTCAAATTTTAAAATCCAAGAGCTTTCAATCATTCTTGTAGCTGCTCTCACCAATTTCGGTGTGAAAAATCAAGTACCACAATCTTCCTCAAAATTGTTGTTGGGGACTTGGTGTTAGTTTCCTCTTATGAGGTTGCTGATATTTTATTTTGTGATTCATTAGCCATTTCTGAAACTATATTAGATTATGGAGCTCAATCATTCGCTCTCCATAGTCTCAGGACTTCTCTACTTTTGTTCACATGCTCATCTCCTCACCAAATTGGTAAAGAGCAATATTTTATGATCTGCCTCGACACTTGCTCCTAACACTTGGCACTACTTTTACCACTCATGGTTTTCTGTTCATGGATGAAAAATATCATATTCTTGAGTGTTCCTCACTTGGTTTGAATCCTCAAGAACCTTTTTCTCACTTATCAGTTCATTTCAGTTGCTCTACATGGGTCCAGTCTTCATCCAGTAGTTGTCTATATTTCTTATTTAGTTGAGCATATTATTCTTCTTCCAAAGAGGAAGATTCCTCCAGAAATAATGATGGAGAGGTTCACATGCCAGGCCCTAGGATACCTATGCACAGAAGAACCAAATTGATCCTAATTCTACCTGCTTAATTAGAGTAGGGGATTTTTTTCCATGTGCTTTTTTCCCTAGTTCCTTGTATTGAGTAGTTACTTTAATTTACTTGATGTAATGGGTGACCTATGGTATTAGTTACCAGGGCCCACAGATTGTCCAAGTTAGCATTCAGGGGGGGGTGTTAGAATTATTAATCCTCCCTTGTCCAATTTATTCATATGTCTAAATCAAGAGTCATGTCTAAATCGGGAGTCCTTCCAGTCTATTTTTAGTCACTAGCACCATTGGGTCCACTTGGCCTAATTGGGGCACATGTTCCACTTACTAAAATGTGGGGAACACTCATTGAGGCCTACTGCCACTTATTGCACTTGCATGCATCACTTTAGGATCCTCCTATGTCAATCTGTACAATTTAGGAGCCACTGGGAATGCTGACACCAACCTTCATCAGTTGAGTTCAGTTAGTGACTAGTCAAGTTGATTTAGTACTCAGTTACATTCAGTTCTAGTCCTCTACATTTAGTTAGCCCTAGGTTTATATGGCTGCATGCAAGAGAGGCACATTCCTCACCTACCACAGTCAGTTAGCCTTAGTTAACACTGAATTAGACACTTGATTTTTGTTTTAGAACTCCGATGAACTTCGATAATGATTTAGACAAGGTCAGTTAACTATTGAGTCCTCTGATAATGATTTAGACAAGGTCTTAGTTACCTACATTCAAGTAGAGTCTAATCAATTAGAATTTCCTCATGTGGATTTGAATTGCATGTGGCTATTTAGCCATTATATTACATTGTAATTTATCATCTAATTACTTTTTGATTAATGAAATCATTCACATTTACAAGCCATTTTTGCACTGTACCATTCTTCAATTGCTGAGTAAATTATGTGATCTATCTTGGTAGTTGTGTGTTTGTCCACAGATCTATGTGTTCAATTTAATAATTACCAACCGAGAAAGAACCTATAAATCTCATTCAAAATACAGTGCATTCCCTGTGGGATAGTGTTATCAGCCAATGGCACTTCTCTATCGAAGTACCGACATTCCTCATGTTGGTACACAAAAGGACAAATTTGGATTGAAGTGGCCAAAACACTATAGATGGGAATGACCTATGATGCATTATCCTCAAATCAGTCTTCTATATTTTTATTATGAGTTTTGGGTTACTTCCACGACTATATGCATTGCAACTCAAGTATCATACGCAAGTATTTGCATTGCAACCTTCGTGTACTTGCATACGCGAGTTCCCTTTGAGAAACTCGCGTGTCATACATGATTTTCCTATATTAATACCCACGTACACATTAATTCGACATTTAAAATATAAATAGAGATTAGTTAAGATTAGTTTGGCCTAATCCATAACTATCCCAACCTTCAAAACCACTCTATTTTCCAAAGTATAAATAGAGGCCTTGGGGTGGGGACTAATGAATGAAATTTTGGAGAGTAAATTAGGATAGTGGTTTAACAAGGCCAAACTAACCAAATTAAGTGTGCATGGTGGGTAGATGTCTCCAACACCCCCACTTAAGCTATACTAAGGAGAAGTAGAAACATAAAGTGCATGAAATGTTAGGGCCCCAGAAACAAAGGCCATAGGTCACCCTGTACAATAATGTAACTCAAAAAATACTAAAAAATAAATCTAAGTGAGGAAAATAGGGAAACCCCCCCCCCTCAAGCCGAGCATTGAAAGTATTCTGATAACCCTGATGAACTCACCCCCAATAGTGAATGGAGGTAAGTGAGCTTATTTTCTAAAAATATCTTAGTGAAGATGTCTGAAATCTTCTCATCAGTCCAGCAGTATTGCAAAATGATGGTCCTGTCATGCACTAATTCCCTGATATAGTGCATGTGTATCTCTACATGCTTGGTCCTCTACCTGGTAACTAGATCTGTGGATATATTAATAGAACTTTTATTGTCACAAAAGAGGACATTGGACAAAGTACTACCAAGATCAAATTCTGAAATAATGTTTTGCAACCAAACAGCTTGGATGCAAGAATTCATCACTCCTCGGTACTCGGCCTCTACTGAAGACAATGTTATGGCGGCCCGCTTTTTGATAGACCATAAAATGAGCTCACCACCAAACATGAAGACATATCCAAAAGTATACTTTCTATCAATATAATCACCCTCCCAATCAGAATCTGTGTAACCAACCAGCTCTAGCTCGAAATCTGCAGCATATTGAATGTCGTAGGTCCTAGTTCAATGAATATACTGGAGGATCCTCTTGGATTCCTTCCAATGAATATCATGAGGCTGCTGCATGTATCTTGACACATCATTCATGTCATAATATATATCAGGCCAAGAATGAGTCAAGTAGATCAAGCTACCTATTAACTGTCGATAAATAGTGCAGTCCATGGGAAGTGTGATTTTTCCTTCTTCAAGGCTGATCCTTGAAAGGAAAGGGAATGGATAAGCCTTAAATTCAGCTATGTTAAACTTGAATAATAGGTCTGATATGTATTTGGACTGAGTGACCATTATCCCATCAAAATTTTGCTCAATTTCGAGCCCCAGAAATTGCTTCAAGAGCCCCAAATCGCTCATTTCAAATGCATTGTGGAGAGCAGTTTTGATGATTGAAATAGAAGTAACTTTGCTACCTGTAATCAGTAATTCATATACATATAAGACAATAATAATAAAATTACCATCATATTTCTTTATATACACATTTGGATCTTATTTACACCTTTGGAAGTTTTGCAAGAGAAGGAAGGCATCCATCTTGGAATACCACTCTCTTGGGGCTTGTTTTAACCCGTATAGTGACTTCTTTAGTTTGTAAACCAAAGATGGATCAGAAATGTAGCCCTCAGGCTGCTTCATGTATATCTCCTCATGAATATCTCCATGTATAAATGTAGACTTAACATCCATATGATGCACTTCCCAATGCTTAGACAAGAAATTGCCAAAACTAGCCGAATGGAGTCCATTTTTGCAACTAGTGCAAAAGTATCATGGTAGTCCACACCTTGGACCTGGGAGAAAAATTTTGCTACCAGCATTGCCTTATATTTTCAGGTTCTTCCATGAACAGCAACCTTAGTCCGAAACACCGACTTTCATTGAACCAATTTCCTCCCCGAAGGAAGAGAAACTAGCTCCCAAGTAGTGTTTTTCTGAAGAGAATTCATCTCTTCATCCATGGCAACTTGCCATCTCGGATCCTTCCAAGCATGGTAGTAAGAATTAGGGTCTAAAATTATCATCAAATAACAATATTTGGACAACAAATAATCAGGACAAGAGAGTGCAATACCTGCTCTTTGGAAATCAAGCCGGGTTCTCCTTGGATCATCTAGATTTCCAATGTTATCACCTGTGGAGTAGAGTGTATGTTGGGCCCAAGTTGGGACATGATTTTGTACTTCAGGTTCTGATTCAGCATATGATGTTTTTTGTTCACTAATATTAGAAATTAGAGGATCCAAATTAGGGTCATCACCCCCAATTACATCATCCAAATATTCAGTAGAATAGGAATGAAATTCAACACTTTTCTCCTTCACTAGTTCTACCTCCTGAAGAGGCTCATCGAACATGACACTCCTTTCAATGATGTTATATTTTGTTTTGATATCTAGCAACTTGAAACGTTTATATTCATCAGGATATTTGATAAACATACATACGATTCTTTGCGGTTGCAAATCCCTCCTTTTATCAAGCGGAATTTGGGCCCATGCAGTGGACCCAAACACCCTCAGATTCAACACATCCGGCTTGTGTCTAAAATATGATTTGAAATGGGTCTTCCCTTTCATGGATGAGTGTGGCACTCTGTTCTAAATATATGCTGCAGCATGCATGGCTTCAGCCCACAAATTTGCATCCAACTTCTTTGATTCCATAATACAAGTAGTCATCTCCTTGAGAGACCGATTTTTCCTCTCCACTACACCGTTCTGTTGGGGTGTGTAGGGGACTGAATGATGGATCTAAATACCACTTTGGGAACATATATGTAGTAACTCATTACTGACATACTCCATGCCATTATCAAATATCAAAATCTTGATCTTTTTTCCCGATGCATTCTAAATCAAGGCCTTCAATTCAGTGAATTTTTCTAACACTTCTGACTTCTTTTTGACAAAAAAGACCCATGTGTATCTAGAAAAGTCATCAATGAAATTCATAACATACCTTGATCCATTCATGGATGTGATAGGCACGGGACTACTGATATCAGAATGTATCAATCCCAAGATGCATGATGCTCCGATTGCCTTCCCCCGAACGAACTTATGCTCAGGGTGCTTTCCAACAACATAGCCCTTGCAAATTCCAGTGGTAGCTTTGATGACCAGGAGACCTTCAACCATAGAATTATTCTATAATTTCTACAAGTATTTGAATTTTAGGTGGCCGAACCTCTCATGCCATAGTCTACTAAATTCATTTCCATGAGTCAACAATGTGGTGGGATTTGCATCTGTCACAAAATGGGAGAACTCGTAGGATTTTGCATGATGGTTTACAAGACCTTTTGCTACAAGTTTTTCAGATGCAAGTTCTGTGATATCTACATCATCTGGGCTAAAGGAGACTCTCTTGGGCACTCCTGTATGTGTCATTTGATAAACTCTTAGGAGGTTTGATGAAAAAGATGGTACATATAGAACATTGGAAAAATAACCATGCTCAAGATCTACAATACCTTGTCCTTCAGATATGATTATGGAGTCATCTCCCATGTGGATGTAAATGGATTTGCTGGTCTCTAAAGATGAGAAAGAGTCTCTTTTAGGCATCATGTGATTTGAAGCTCTAGAATCTATCAAGAGTGCTTTGGACTTTGAAGTGTTTGCCATGAGAGCATGACCTCTTTCATGCTGTGGTTCCTGATCTTGCTGATCTCTCCTCCGAAATCTTTCCAGAAGATTGATGTGATTTTTCTCAAGAAGAGAAGTAGCCTCATCAAGTTTCTTTTCCATGCAGGCTTGTTTAGGGTGGGATCCCTTCCCGCAGTATGAACACTTGACTTTTTCCTTCCCATGATGCCCTTTGCTTTTTTTCTTCTTCGATCCAGAAGGCTCTTCATGCTGTTGGTTTTCAACTTTAGGCTTAGGAGCTTCGAATTTGGTTTTTGGGTTCTTCTACTGCTTTCCTTTACCCTTCAGATATTTGGGCTTGATCATAGGAGGATCTGATGATCCCCATCTAGACAAGCTTATCATGTTCACTTGTTAGGGACTCGATGAAGACATTAAGAGAAGGCATCTTCCATCTAGGGGTTGTGAGCTTCCCCACATAGAATGTAGAGACAAATAATGAATAATCAGCTCCAAGTTTGAAGAGAATGGTGAGGATGAGCCGATCATCCCCCTTCTCCACCTTACACTGCTTCAACAGTAAGACAATGTGCTTGAACTTTGTGAAAAAATCATTCAAGGTCTCAAAATTGGAAGGTTGGAGAGACATCAACTCATTTTCTAGCTTGTATACTCTCAAATCATCCTATTTTCCATACCGGGTTTCCAATTTGTCCCAAATTTCCTTTGGAGTCTTCAATCCCAAGAGATGGAAAAGAAGATCCTAGGAAATAGAGAGGCACACGAATCCGAATGCTTCATCTTTCTTATTCAACAATCTATCTTTGTCTGTCATAGAAGTAGGCTCTTCTTTAGTGTCCATAGTGACCCGATAGAGTCCTTTGGCATGTATTTGGATCTCCATGTCGCCTTTCCATGAATGGAAATTGAACGAAGTTAAGAGTTCTACAAAAGAAGCCATTTCAAACTGCTGGAGCGAATGCTTTCACTTGTTAAAACCTGCAAATCACAACAAAAGGGGCAGCATAAGGTCAAACATCTTGCAAATTTTAGGCTTTCATCACACTCAACATAGTTGATCAAGTAAGCTTAATCAACAATTTCCTAACTTGGGGTATTAAGTGGTAATCCTTTGCTTCTAGTGCAGTGCTGATTTTTTTTATCTTTGCTCAATTTTTCATGCAAGATCTGTCAAAACCTTGTTTTCGAGAGATATGAGCTTCATCCTACTATGATCTCTAATACCATATTAATTTGTCACAGTGGTTTAGGGACTAAAAACACACTCTCAAAAAGAATTTATACAATTAAGCATAAAATTGGTAAAATGGTGCTGCAATGGAAGTAGCAGCTCTGTATAATCAATGAATAATGAATAATGCAATACACTGGTCATGAAAGGTGCATGAATTCCAAGACAATTCGAATTCCCAAGGAGGTCATTCGAATTGAATGAGTGGGTGTAGCTTAACTAACTGTAAGCCACAGTAAACACACTACTTAACTAACTGATCAAGTCTTAATTGACTCAACTGAGTCCTAACTAAAGTCAGAGTGTAATGGATGACTGAGTCTAACTGAAATTAGCTTAGACACATGTCACTGCATGCCAACCAATAAGTGGTAGTGCATCATTAACTCCAATGAACCTCGATGAGGTTAACTAAAGTCGAACTGGCCATCAGAGGAGGTTGGAGGCGCCCCTGTTGACTCCAGTTCATTAAATATTAATAAAATAATCAATATAATGAATGGAGGCACCTTCACCACTCACCCTAACTGATTGTAACCATCAGTTAGCAATTAGGTGCATTTATGACACTCAAATCACCCCCGGAGTGCTCCAGTTAGCCTCCCCAAATGAAGGAGAAGGCTTAGTTGGCCTCCTTGACTGAAGGTAGGTGTGGGTGTGCTCATGTTGATGTCATAGAGTGCTCATATGATGCCCATTAAGTCAATAAAACTTAGGATAGTGGTTTAATAAGGCCAAATTGACCAAATTAAGTGTGCATGGTGGGTAAATATCTCCAACAAAGGAGACGACATGAAGTACGAAAAGAGACACTCGGTATGGTGCCCATAAGCCACTTGTCATACACTAGGTAGGCCATTTTTGTCCCTCCTGAAAGTTCTATAAATGGATCGAATGGAAAATATAGAAGATCAGGGCTTAGAGTATTAGAAATTAGAAGAATTGTTGGAGGATAGGAATGTTGATGTTTTCGATATTGTCATGTTAAATGGGCCCATTGATGTTGTGAAACAAAGGTTGAATGTGATAAAATACCATGGGAATGACCTTCAAAACATCTATCAGTCCTTTTACCACCTTTATACCATTGAAAAAATCTCTGGTTTCCCAGAATTTGTGATTTGGTGTGCAAACAATTACTCTCTATAAGAAAGAGTCATAATGAACCTTGACAAATTCTCCATTCTATGTCTTGTTAATTCCTCAGTCATTAGGCAAACTCTGTGTGCCCCCGAAGAATTTTCCTTAAAGGATAAATATTATAGTGAAGAGTCTATACTCTAGTGTTTTAAGGAATCCACCATTGAGAGAAAGCAAGATTTTTTTAAGAGATGTTTCAAGCCAAAAGATCAGTCGTCTAGCCTATCATTCCCAATCGACGTAGACTTGTTTAATGAAGAAACCAAGTGTGTAGTAGCAATGTTATGTCAATTTTTGGGTCTAGACACAGATAAATACATCCCTGAAACCCTTGTGAATATTATCTTCATCTTAAGCACTTGTCATGTTGAGTCAGATGAACCCATTCAATCATTAAAAGTGTCATGCATTAAATTTGATGAGTTCTTAACTGAGAATATTCATTCTAATCTAATCAAATTCCACAAGATCAAAAATTTCAGGTTCTGGTCATATCTATTGAATATGTTCCTTTCCTTCAACAAGGATAATATACATCTACCAGAAATGATATTAACAAATGAAATGTACAAGGATTATGCCAAGTTCATGAATTTCCTCATGACAGATATTTATGTTGCCATTTTCCAAAAGAGGTTGCCCTAGGTGCTGCCAAAGATGTGGGATCTACTGCAAGATTCTACAGAAAAGAGAATAGGAGATTGGCTCATGTCTGAATTTGGAAGAGTGATCAAACTTTATGGTTTCACTTAATCACCTTACAGGTTACTAGCTTTCCTAAATCCAAGAGTCTTCTCAATGGATTTCATCAGATAAAAGATGATCATAGAGATTGAACACTTCATGAAATATAAGAATTTCACTGACATCAAATACCCTTGGGATGTAGGTCCATTCACCATCAAGAGTAAAGGTGCTTTCCCCATGGTGGAATCCTTTCTTAGAGAGTTGAGATTTGAGTCAGAACCCGCAATAAACTATGACCCTCACCAGGTTATCTCAGACAGGAGAAAAGATGAAAGGAGAAAACCTTTTAAACACGAAGAGGTTGTGGGATTGGAAGATTATGCCAATTGGTCTAATTACCCAAAGGAGGCCCCAAATTTTTTTGACTTGAATGAAGATTCAAGATCTGCTATGAGAGAGGTTGTCTCTTTATTTCCTGGTATCTCCAATTTGGTTGCTGCAGTTGATAGCATTACTCCATTGGCCAGCCAATCAGAAGGAAAGAATAAAATAGATTTTCCTGAGGCAATGGATATTGAGGAGGAAGATACTGATGAAACACCCAAAAGGCAGAAGATTGAAATAGAAGGACAACTTGTCATAGATACAACTATAGATAAAGGGAAAGTGAAAATGAAGATATCAGGCCCTGCTTTGAGGTAAAAGAGTATACATTTGCAGATACTCTGGTCAATTCCTCGTCCCAGTCCAAGGATGGAGCAAAGTTAGTGGATTAATACAAAGACATCAAATACATAAATTCAGAAGAGACTCTGAAATTATATTCTAAAATAAGAAATATTTCTAATCAAGATGTGTCTTTGGTTTTAGTTAGGGATTATGTTCAAAACAATCTGAACTTGGCTTTGGCAACCAAGAATAGAGTTGCAGAAGTAAAAATGAACCTATATGATATCCCCATACCTGACATTATTCATATACACAAGAAGATAAGGGATATCTTGTTTACTCACTTGCTGAAGGTCATTCTGGAATTCTCCAAGTTACAGATCCTCAAAAGTAAAATTGAAAACCAATTGAGGAAAGAAAAGGTAGAAAATAAGGCCCACCAGACACAGATAAAGAAGCTGCAAATTGATCTTTTGGCTGTTGGAGGCCAATATAATAAGGGAGATTGGATCCAAAGCCTACTGTATTTGAGAGAAAAATACATTCCGTTATTGAAAAATAAGGTTCTCATACCTGCCACTCAGCTAATATAGGGCCCCGAGCTAGTTCAGATAGAAAAAGAGAAGGAGGAACTGAATAATCAGCTCACTGATTGTAAAGAAATATTATTAAAGTTTGTTGATAAGGAAAGGCAATGGAAAAAAAGCATGGCCTTGGTAGTAGAGAGTGAGAAGGCCATGAAGGAAAAGTTCAAGGAAATGGAAAGAAAATTGTAGGAGAAAGAAAAATAGTTTGAATTGAGAATCATTCCTCATGTGGTTGGATCTAGTGAATATGGTAGAATCTAGGCTATGTCACAAGTAAGTCTTAGAGATTTGGAAATCACCAGTTTGAAGAACTAAAATAAAAATTTGGAGGACATAGCTGAAAATAGAGAACTAGAAAGAAAGAAATTGGAAGACTAATGTAAGGAGCTGGTTGATAAGAACAACAATTTGACAAAGCAAGTTATAGGATAGTTAGCCTTACAAGCAGCAAAACATCTCATATGCGATGTACTGATAGCAGAAGCAACCAAACTCCGTCCTTATTTGGATTTTATTCTTGATAAAGAGATTGTTACACAAGTTGCTAAACAAAATATCTTGATGGTAAAATAGGTGTTACATAAAAATCTCATAGACACGGCTCATAATGCAATCTGTTTTTTGAACAGTTTGACTGAAGATCAAATAGAGAAAGAAAATATTCAATATAGGGTCTTGGTTATCACTTTGGAAAGAAAAGTAGTAAACAAAAATCATCATTTGGAAACAGTTCAAGAAAAAATTGATGTGATGCATCATCAAATCAAGGGATTCATTGAACTGTTTATTCCTTTATTTAAAAGAGGGATCCGTTTATTTTTGGTAGAGAAAGGAGGAATGTGGTCTCAGAAATAATATAATGACAAGTTAATCAGTTGCAGATCAGATCACAGATATTTTGATTATATGTGGTATCATTCCTAATTTGGAAAAGAAGTGATTGAAAAATTGGCTGGATAGTTCGAGATGTTGTTTCAATTCAAGGCCACATGTACAAAATTTCCATATTTCTCTTATGCAAAAAATGTGGAGCTCAAAGTATTGGTGAAGGAGAATATCATCCTAGATTACGAGCTGTTGATCAATGGAAAATAATTGAAAATTATGGGAAATGCAAATACAGGGTGCACCAATGAAGATAGTATTGAGCGTGACGATGATAAAAAGGATAGCTGTAGGATGATAAAGAAAGCCAGGATCCTGAAGATTCACTACTATTTTAAATCCATCATGCAGGACACCCCCATTTTTCTATTTCATATAAATCATGGAAAATGTGCGACGTTAAAGTTGTTAGAATTTTGTTTCTCAAGTTGTAAATTATTTCGTCCTTGTTTTGGGGTTGGTATCGGGGGCCTAAGACATTATAAGTATACCATCAGCAGAGAAAGAAATGGTTGAAACCCGTGAGACTTTTGTGTTATGTAAGTTTGAGATTAGTGTTAATAAAAACTGCAGAGCTAAATGTCAGTTTTTGGATGCAAAAATTCATTTATATTTCTCAGTTACAGTCTGCGATCTTCTCTCCTTTATTTGCATGTGCTTCTTGTTAATATTTCCATTATATTTTCTTTCATATATGAGACAAGTGTGTGATAGTTTTCAGAATTCATACTTGGTTATGCAGTGTCTATCATTTTAGATATCCGCAAATTGTTTCTACCGAAGTTAATGCAAAATTCATCTAACTGATTCTCTGTGTTAATGGACTGTCATCCTTTCTTCCTTATCACCAGACCAAAAACATATTGACCGTAACCAAAGTATTATCTTGATTTTGTAGACATTTTCCATGTAGATTTCTCTCTTTTTCTTGATAAGTGTGACTCCATATCCAAATGTACCCTTACCCTCTTTCAACCCCAAATTAATCTGAAAGTTTATTATGTTTGTATATCTGGCCATGATAAAAATATATGAGAGATCCCTCTCTAGAGAGGAAGAGGCCACCTCCATTTATTAAAGTGGTTCTGTTGTTACCTTGAGGTCCACCTTCTACAATATTAGGTGCGATTCTGAGTGCTAACACTTCATTTTATTGATACTTTTCTAACAAAAGTTTTGTTCAACTCAAAACCATGAAAGGTACTTATCTCGTTTACAATGACTAAATCGTCAATCTAGCTGGAGCATAATTTCCATTCATCTATAAATTTCCTGAGATAACTTTGAACCCATCAATTATTTATATGAATGACTACAATGGTAGTTCATTCTCATCATTACATCTCCTACTATAGGCATTCTTCAAATCTACGACACACTCGTCTTGTAGAAAAATGACAACAATAAAGAGACATAGCTAATGATGTTTTTCTTTTCTACGAATCTTGCTTTAACCGCTATTTCGAATAGCTATTTTCACTTCAATGACAAAAGTTTTAAACAATAGACTTAGGTATATATATACTTACCCTTCACCATAAGGTATAATTGACTCCATATGTAGGAGGAAAGTTCTCCCTGATATTTATCCTATTGCTTCCTCTTATCTACAACAACTCAATTCTTAGTTTACCTGAATTTTCCCTTAATGTGCAGCCACTATAGGTCCAAGTGTTGTAACATGGGATATAATACCATATGTAACATACAACTATGCCATCAATAGGTCCTTGGGGTGCACGGTATAAAAAAATTTCTTTTGAGTCCCTTCAACACACCAGTTATGCTAGTCTCACTGATTATTTGATCTCAAAACAATCCTAAATATTATATTACAAGAATATAGTCCTATGAACATTTGAAGAAGTTATAATTATAATCACTCTTATACAACATGTCTTAGAGACCTCTAATGTTTAAGAATAGTGGTTCAATACTTTAATAGAAAAGGAGACCCTTCACTGATATATATAGATATGTGTGTGTGTGTGTGTGTGTGTGTGTGTGTGAGTGAGTGTGTGTGTGTGTGTGTGTGTGTGTGATAGTTTATATTTTAAATTGAATTCCTTAGTTATGTGAACATACTTCGATGTTGTAAATTATAGTCAACATAAGCGAATCCAAGTTATTAAATCTCCCTATACACAAAACCATAATGTCTCTTAACTATATAAGTTATGGCAGTCATGGTTATTATTGCTTCCATATACATGCAAACAAATCCCCTTTTCTAAATAACCATAATAATGATGTGCATACAGAAGTGCATATTTATTTCCTCGTGCACAGTTTATCTTATGCTCACACTTTTATTCTTACGCCCTCATACATTAGTATTCATGGATACCTCCATGAGACATTACTAGACCCTTGAAGCAACTCAAGACACTTGATGCATTAGTGGGTTCCTGATATTTATTTTAACTAGGTATCTCCTTGATGATCCTTTGAATGTAATTAGATATTAAACATGTTCTTTAGTTACAATTAACATACTCCCTAACAAGAAACCATTAAGTGTACCTGATCTCTTAGGCACAAATCATAAAAGATCAAGTATGAGTCTCCTGAGTCGGCTAACGAGCAAACAACAAGGTTAGACAAATTCATTACCTTTGATGGAAACATAAAACTATTTGTAAAATATGTACATAGGTAAGAAAATAATTTCACCATTGTGTATTCATGCGACTAGTCTAATTACTTTCCTCCATAGGATCCCATTCTCTGCAATCACAATCTTGTCGACAATCAGGTTAGTCCATATATCATTATGAGAACTCTAAAATAATTTTACCATCTTACACTATAAAATAATTTTACAATCATAAGATACTTACTTTAGAACATAAATCGACTTCTAAAATAATACAACATCTACTTAATCAACTAATCATTAAGGGTTACTTCTTTAATCTAAAATGCTTAAGCGACTAAAAAATTGACTTCGACTTTGCTCCCAACCATTGACTCTATTTGGCGCATGTGGTTCCTCATAGAGACACCCCGAGTTGTGTGATGAATCCACTAAGGTAGGTTTATAAAATTCAAACGAAGAAAAAATGAATATGGACTTTCAAGGTTCTCATATATCCTTCTCATATCAAAATGCAGATAAACAATTTAGTATGTATACAAAGATCTCTTCCTAGATCTACTTTGCAGCAATGGATTTCAAACATACAAATACCCTTTATAGAACTATATCATGGCAAAGAAACAAGGATAAATTCATATCTAAACCGTTGCAGATTGAATACAAGTATATGGATACTTTCCATAACTATATTACAAGCAATGGAAATTACAAGTATACACTCCATATCCAAATCACATTCATTAGATTGATAAAAAATGCAGGCAGAGTATATCCAAATCGTGGGTGTACAAGGCACACTTCCATATCCAAATCGCAGGTATAAAAGGCACACATGCATTAGCTTAATAAAAATGCAAGCAGATTAGATCCAAATTGCATGTATACAAGGTACACATTCATTAGCTTAACAAAAATGCAGGCATAGTACATCCAAATCGCAGCTATACAAGGCACACTTCCAGATCCAAATCGCAGGTGTACAAGACACACATTCATTAGATTAATAAAAATGCAGGCATAGTAGATCCAAATAACAGGTATACAAAGAACACATTCATTAGCTTAATAAAAATGCAAGCATAGTATAATATAAACATTTTCCTCCAAATATAAATATTATATATATATATATATATGTGTGTAGATAGCATTTTCTTTTCCTTCAAATACTTAGGTTGTTATAAGGTGGGAGTGACCTCCTCCTTCTCGAGGTTTTATTTCTTATAATGATTTTTTATAAATTTCTTTGCATGTATAATATAAACAAAATCTACTCGTAAAAGCTACTCTTAGGTTATTAGGGTTATTTTTATGCTACTGGTTAGTTATATCATTTTGATAGCTTCTTCATGATCGAGCACCTAGGTTTATAGGTTCGCAATAATATGAATCAACTTATTTATGCTAATAAGTGTAGATCACATTTTTAAGCATGTAAGGAGTTGACGAGCGTGTATTTACTATTAATGAATTTAAGTCCAAGTTGAGGATTTGTCACAGAATTCCTCATCGAAACCATGATGACACCAAGTTATCTTTACTAGATCCCCAATGCTTCACTCATATTTTACCTTTCCCCATAATGCTTTCATCCCCAATCGTTCTTTTGTCGTGTCAAGCATTCAACCACCTAAACCTATTGATTGTATCCACAACATTTATGAAGTTAGAATCGGTAATTATAGTGTCGTATACTTACACTTTGTATTTTAGGTTAAGGTAGTAAGGGGATGTTACACAACCTTTGTAATTCATGAAATTAAATAGTGTTCAAATTTGATTTATGCATATGTTAATGATCTTAGTTAGACACGCACATGTAATTTTTATAATTTGGGATGGTCACGTAAAAACATTTGATGTAATCCTATTAATCTAAGGATTAAGGTATATATAGCAAGTTGATAATTGACTAAGAGGACTGTCACCTAAAGAATTACAATAAAAAATAACACTCCAAAAGTTAAGTAAACAATTTTTACTTATGCATTCTTTTGTTAATTTAGAGGCATTTACATTTATGATGATATTCTAGGAATACCCCGTAATATTGTGCAGAGAACATGTTAAAAGACAACAAAGTTGGAGGATATCGCAAAAGATGTGAAAGCAAGCAATGCGAACTTGAAGAAGGCATGAATACAAAAAAAAGTACAAACATGAAACACCGGAGAAGGTGCTAATTTATAATTGGGAAAGGATGTTACATCCATTTACTACCCCGACTTGAAATACAAATGTAAGCATTAGAGAAAATTTCAACTCAAAATGGGCATCCTAAGGAAAATTAATAAAATAATAGTTAAAATAATAAAATAATATTTATCAATTTTGGAGGAAGAAAAGAAAAAACTACTCTTTTGTTCGTATTTTCGACATATCTCCATGTGTTTTTACTCAAATTTCTATCTACAAAGCTCATTGGATCTGAAATTAAATTCTGTATCCAACGAGTACCCACTCGGCATACTTTTGACAGGCCCCGCTACCCCAAAACAAGAAATACCTGGAAAACGTTTGGCAAGGTTCTAGATTATCGTAACACAATGCTTGCTACAAATCAAATGCATACATTTCTAAGTCTGTAAAATATAGTAAAAACCATACTCACCAAGATCAAATGTAGGTATAGTCTCTTCTAGATCATCTAGGTGGCATATAAAGAGCCATACAAATCCATCCATCGTAGGGATCCATTGCAGAGGTATCTAGAGCCATGTCACAAAGGTCTACCAGTAGATAACTAATGGGCTCTCGCCAAGGAAACTCACCTAAAGGAATTCCATCATTCCTTTCTTCAACCAACAATGTAGTTTTTCCCCAAATGTAACATGAAATGAGTAGGTGCCCTTTCTACTGTTTTCTTCTCTTGCTTATACAATAAAAAAATAGAAAACGAACATCCCTTAATTCCCACCTGACTCCGTTGTAAGGTCCTAAAACCTAGGTAACTCTAGTCTGCATTTGGCGATGTGGGGAAACAAACCCCACAAAAACTATTGTTTTGATTTCCATGACAAGGAGGAAATTCCACCTATTCATACACTTCAGTATTGTAATCAATAATACTATTCGTTCTTCCTCACAAATGTGTAGGATATAAAAAAAAAATCGTGGACCATCTCCTTGGGATTTGTTTGAGTGCTTGTAAACTTGGGTGATGGTTGTTTGTTCCATTCAAAAATGAAAATGGATGACCACCAAATTTGATGACAAACCTATTACGATCTTGGCACTTCTTAAAGAGTGGAAATATGACCTAAGGTAACTCAAATGTCAATTCCCTCTATATTTAAAACCAAATTCCCTTGATTTGTCTTTATATATATATATATGGTTATTTTTATAAGTACTTGTATTGTAACGAAATTGCATTAATTTGGTTTAGAAAACTATTAATAGGGGAACTTTAGTAAAACCTCCATAATTATATATAAGATTTTCTAAGCTAAATTCTATCTCACCTATATATTTAATATAGCGTTTAATTTTATTCTAAAATTACTAATTCAGATAAGCTTATGATGAAGCCCATAATAATAATTTTGTGTACTCTAAGTACTAACTTTATAATGATAGTACTGTCTCATTAAGTAAATTGGACCAACCGAAAAATAGCTTGCATAAAGTTTAAAGGAGAATATCAATCCCTTTGTCCTTTCATGCGATGAGCGCATTCTCTCCTTGTGTCTAAAAGCTATAAGTAAGCACATTATTGTTTTTAGGTCAAAAATAGTAAGGAATACAACTTTCATTCCTTTCAGTACCCCAGTGTACCGAGATGACCCCTAGCCATCGAAAGTTAAAACCTCAAATTTTCACTAGCCTTTAACCTCTCCCCCTAGTTGACTCGTCACCCAATCTTCGTTTAAGTCGTGCAAATTTTTTCAGTCTCTTAACCTTACCAGTTTCATTCACACATTGATGAAGTTTGAATTAATTATAGTACATTTTACTTACTCTTCATCCTTTCAAGTTGCATTCTAAGGGGATATTACATCCTTTCCCCCTTAGAATTAACACCGTCATCGGTGTAAAATGTAAGTCAAATCTTTGTTTTCATTCCCCCTTTCTATTCTCACTGCTTTCTTCCACATCCTTTACGATGTCTTTCCATTTTGTGGTCCTCTAACCTGTTCTCTACTAGAATATCATCATATTCATATATATAATTTTAATGTTAACAAAATATTGAATAACTAAAACATGTTGTACTCGACCTTTTTGGAGTGTCATTATTTATTGAAATCCTTCATAATATACCTATGCATGTATACTACGGTCAGCATCAATAGCATAGATATAAATAAAAATCCAACCCTATGTAATTTCAAGATTCACAATGGTTCTAGTATTCCTATTTATTCTGTTTACCGATAGCTAATCACATTACCTCGTAGGAGCGAATTTACTTACATTGCATACACCTCTTACAAGTATTTTCTTTGTAAGTGCCTTTCTGGTTTCTCTTGGATGTCCTCTATTCAAGAAACCACTCCAAGTGCTAATGGTACTCTCCGTACTATTCCAATCTACTCAACATGAGGACAATACCCTTCTATGGCCGTATCTCCTACATGTGCTATTCAGGGTGCTTCACCAAGCTCAAGTGCTTCATTTCCTGGACACCATAATACCTAGAATTTTTCATGGAGCCCGTACTCTCGCGAATGTCCTCTTACAACGTGAATGTGTGCAGAAAGAAGTCTCACCAAATGAATTACACATGGGTGTCCCAATGGATGCATACCAGTGTCTAGCTGGCCGAGGGGAAAACATGTACCTCATGTACAACCTGCACCTTTTGTACAACATGTACCTCATGTACATCCTTATTTTAGTTTCTCATAGCAAGTATTTTATTTGATTGTTTGAAGTCCTGGTAGCCTGGTTCTCAACATGGCTGTCTATATTATCTCCATTTCCAAGTATTGGTACCTGCATCTTTTCTACAATTAATAAACCATAATATTTATCATTGTATAGCATCAAAATTTATAAAACGGTCATTTTCCACAAGGATGGTTGATCTATTGTTCTAGCCTTATTATAATTCATAACTTGCAAACATAATGATTTGCATATAGTATTAAAATTTAGACATGTGTATACTTGCTACAAATAAGAAAAGTATGTTCCTGATGTAGTTATCCCTCGATCACATCCATATTGATGCATAAGAATATTTACTACGCATAACAACTTATCCGATCTTTAATCAAGATTTAAGATCAGTCTAGTTACCTCCAAGTTGATCGTATTATCTTACCAATTGCTAAATGATCAATATCAAGCTTCTTTGATTCAACAAAAGTAAACATTCTAGATGTTCTTGTTTCCTAGAAATTCACTATAACCTGACAATCTTGTTGTTAGCTCATCCCTTCATAACATAATCATTAGAGAATAAATTCTTTCTAAACAAAAATGATTGCAGTTATTGCAAGATCTCTTTTGGTCTTGATACAATTTTATAATTAGATCAAGTCAAATAAGACTAAACTTATCACTTATTACTAAGTCTTTTCAACTCTAGTCATCCATCACAGAGTTTCTAATTACTTAATTCCATTATGACACTTATATTTCCAAGACCATTCCTCATTTACCAAAAGAACTTGCTAAAGGAAGTTCATAAAACATATAATTTAATTCAGATTGATATATTTCGTAGTCATACATTTATGATCTAACTTTAGAATGCATATATCTCATTCTTATATCAAAATGATTTTAGATGTTTTCTCAAGGAAGAAATAAAACTACCAATGTCATTATGCAGCAGGAATTACCATAACATGTGATAACGGTACTGTTATTGCTTAGTTTTTAAGGAGTCGTTCTTTTCCCAATAAACTTTCAAATGACACTTAAATTCTATCAAAAAACCTGTTAACCGATTTCCAATGTATGTTAGTATCTCTAGTAAACACATCTTGTTATATTAGCATAACTTCTTCCTACCAAGGTATAAATTACGACAACCTGTATGGAGATACAATTTATGTATAGTAGGACACCTCAAATTTCGTCAAGGGATATCATTATTGGTTACTTTTGAAATACCACAGATATGTCATAAGAGGAACAGTTGTCCTTTCCACTAATCAAATGGGGTTAAATATCTTGATACGATCTTTCCTCAAGTATCATTTTTAATTGGCATCTAAACTATTATCTCCTAGATCAAAGAAGATATACACATTCATTTAATAGTCCATGACAATTTAATTTAAGGGAACTACATCTGTCCATTTATAAGATCTTATTTCCCTAATGTGAACAATACATGAGCCATGCTCAAAAACCATGAGAGGATACTTATCTCGTCTATTATGACCAGACCGTCAATTGAGTTTGATTAAAATCGTCGTTCACCCCTACATTTCATGAAAGAACTTTGGACCTTTAATTAAGAATTTTATGATTAGTACCATTCCATCATTGCATCATCACAAACATATCAAAAACTAATGGACTTTGTTTTATTAGCATATGCAAAAAGTGGCAGAACACGACTTACATATCATCCTTTAAATACAAATGACTCAAGTGACTAACTTGGTATTTACCTTATTACCTTTTGATTTACGTTTTGCCCATATAGGCGCAAGCATTGCAACTTGAGCTCTAATACTATATGTAACATACCCATAAACCTAAATCGATCCATCTAGGTACACTATGACAAATTTAGGCTCATAACCTTCAGGTACACAAATTTAATTAGAGTCTTATTAAATATTGACCTTAACCAATCCAAAGAATTATTAGATTCAAAATACAACAGTCCCAAAATACATCATATGAATCATATTAAAATTCAAATAGGATCCTTAATTAATATGCATACTTAAATATAGCCAACATAAGCCATCTAAGATTAAAAATATTTGCTATTACTAATATCATAAGGTCTTCTCGTCTTGTAGATATGGCATTCAAGGTTGTTGTTTCTATTACAATCAAGTAACACTTTCTTCACTAACTAAATGCATATTCAATGTATATAAATGTTATGTTGTCCATATTTTCCTTAAGTTCACACACCTGTTCTTACCCTTCCCTTGCATCAATATTCAAGTATGTCCTTTAGATACTATCTAAACCTTCAGGTAACTCAACACACACATGTCTTAGGAGGTTCTTAGTATTTGATTAAATAACAATAAATAGGAAAAATCGCAAACAAGTCATATACAATATATTGGTCACATAACTGTTCTTTGAATGAAACGACAGTAAATCATTTTTGTTCTTTATTTACGGTTAATACGTTCCATAGAAAGCATCTTATAAGGTTCCCACTTATCTAGGCAAAAATCACAAGAGAAGAGAAATGAAACTCCCGCGTCGACTTTTGAGTAAAAGACAAGTTAGATAGTTATTTTTTGATGAAGAACTGAAAATATATCTCTATAACAAGTCAAGTTAAATATTTAGATATGCATAAACTATGTAATTGATATCCACCATACTGTTGTCATAAGAAAACTAATTTTCCATTTGCCAAGGAACATTCTTTGCAATCACATCTTGTCGAAAAATAGGTAAGATCATACAGGATTAGGAGGAATATAAATATTTCAAAATATTATCATCAATACAACTAATTAAGGAATACATGTTAAGAAGGAATCATACTACAATGTTTATTGAACCACACTGATCGTACATGGAACATAACACAACGTTTTTCTTAAGAAAAGTAAACAAGAATGAAACATACAACATTTATTTAAGAAAACTAATCAATACGACTCAGGCGACTGAGAACTCTACTGCGACTTTCCTCCCAACCATTGGCTCCATCTGGTGTATGTTGTTCCATCTAGAGCCACCCCTGAGCTAGGCGATGAATTCACTAGTTTCGAGAGACTGTAAACTAAATGCAAGGCTTCTTCTCAACAATGTATGAGCCTCAAATTCCAACCCTTAGATTCCCTAAAATGACACATAGTTTTAAATGATCATAGACTATTCCATCTCTGTTATAATAAGGGAAGGGATTAATTCTTTTAGTAGAACAATCTATCTAGCTCTTTGAATATATTCTTTGTATACTGGATTCTACCTACCTCAATCTATTCTTGATATTTTCATATACTATTAACATCGGATAATCTTGCACTTAGATATGCTCTGAAATATAACAATTGAGCATTTATGTGTTAAAGGAGTAAAGAGAGAGATTCATTGTCTAGTTCATTTGAACTGATACAACGCTGCAAACCATAGATGGAATAGAACACAATCAATATAATAAATTTTCTTTATCATCAACAAAATATAACAAAGCACAGACCCCAATTATTAGTATGAAGAAAAGCATGTAGTCCAGTATCCATCATAGCCAAGCGCAACGCAATCTGGAAGTTCTCAATGGTAACAAGCATAGAATTAAGAATTTCAGCATCGAGTGTTTCGTCTTCTTACTATAAATATAAATACAAGTGCATGCACCATACTTTGTCCTACCCTGCTCGAATAGCATAATTTTTTAGAAGACTGGTGTTGTTGCCACAACAAATTAAGGGATTTATTTTTCAAGATTTGTAAACCAATATCAAATTAGTTCTAGGAGCTGGCTTTTTCCCTTGGCAATTATGAAACCTTCTCATTGTCATACCAATCCCCGTGATAAGGAAATGAAAACACTCAATCACCCATGACATCTGATCTTCCAATTTTGAGCTTGATAAAGGTTTATAAACTGCTCATGATCCGATGGAGGTTACAAAATTAAGAAGCATCTACAGAATTAAAACGTGTCTATAGACTTAAGAATAATCGTTGTGTAGAATATGCCCACACAACCCTTGGCCATATGTCAATCATACTTTTCAAAAGACATTTTGTAGTTCATGGGGAGAATGTATTTGTAGATTTATCCACACCGACACTGGAAGATCACAAGAATTCCTTCAAAGGAATTTGGATTCTATCCACACTCACACTGGAAAATATCACCAGACTAAGGACCAGACTATGAATTCTCTGAAAACCTGAAAACGCAATAAAAATATCATACATGGAGCATAGTGAATTTTAAAGACCAGATCATAGGCCAAATAGACAATGGGAATTACTGTTAGGCTTACTAATCCTCCCTTGTCCAATTTGGTCATATGTCTAAACCATGAGTCATGTCTAAATTAGGAGTCCTTCCAGTCTATTTTTAGTAACTAGCACCGTTGGACCCACTTGACCTAATTGGGGAGCATGTTCCAGTTAATAAAATGTGGGGAACACTAGTTGAGGCCTACTGCCACTGATTTCACTTGCATGCATCAGTTTAGGAGACTCCTAGATCAATCCCTACAATTTAGGAGCCACTAGGAGTGCCGACACCAACCTTCATCAGTTGAGTTCAGTTAGTGACTAGTCAAGCTGTGTTAGGAGTCAGTTACATTTAGTTCTAGTCCTCTACATTCAGTTAGCACTAGGTTTGCATGGATGCATGTAGGAGAGGAGCATTCCTCACCTACCGCAGTTAGTTAGCCTTAGTTGACACTGAATAAGACACTTGAGTTGTGTTTTAGAACTCCAATGAACTCCGATAATGATTTAGACAAGGTCAGTTAACTATTGAGTCCTCTGATAATGATTTAGACAAGGTCTTAGCTACCTACAGTCAAGTAGAGTCTAATCAATTCGAATTTCCTCATGTGGATTCGAATTGCATGTGGCTATTTAGTCATTGTATTACATTGCAATTTATCATCTAATTACTTTTTTATTAATGAAAGCATTCACAGTTGCAAGCCATTTTTGCACTATTTTATTCTTCAATTGCTAAGTAAATTGTGTGATCTATATTGTGAGTTGTGTGTTTGTCCATAGATCTATGTGCTTAATTTAATATGGTATCAAAGCCTCGGCGAACAAGGCACTTCTCCTCCTTAGATCTCCTACTGGATCATTTTTTTGAGCTAAATTGCTCCTTCAAGCACTGCACCAAAAGCCGAAGGTTTACCACTTAATAACCTAAGTTAAGGAATTGTTGATCAAGCTTGCTTGATCAACTATGCTGGGTGTGATGAAAATCGAAAATGTGTAGGTTGTCCGACCTTAATTTTTTTTGTGTAATTGCAAGTACAACTTCGAATGGATTCATCAGTTCCTCTTCTCACCCTATTCACAAACTATTCAGAATGGAAGAAGAAGATGATTGCATCTCTGATGAGACAAGGTCTCTATGGGGTGTCTATTGGACTCGATGAATATTTTTTTAGTGAGAATGACTGGCTGAATGAATTTGATGGAGATTTTGGAACAATGACACTGGATCTTTCTCCTATCTTGCGCTACCTAAGTAGATCTATTGAAGACCCAAAGGAACTCTGGACAAGATTGGACATAACCTTTGGAAAGATTAATGAGGATCATAATAGCACTTTGGAGAGCACATCCATCACCATAAGAGTTCATGATCCAAAATTCTCGGCTTCTACTCTCTCTACTGAAGTTGTTCAAGATGAAAAAGAAGCAAAGTCCTCCTCTAGGGATTTTCCTTTGAATTCTGTGCAAAATTTGCCAGTAATTGCTTCCGAAAGTGAAGAGAAATTTGATTTTTCTCCCTCTAATGTTGCTGCTAGTGTGGAAATATGTAATACCTTGGATATTTTGGAATAAATATCAGATTACCAAAGTGATCCATTCACTCCCCATGATCTAGATCTTCCAGCAAATTCCTACAAGATTGCATGCACCAAAATTCAAAATTTTGAAGAAGAAGAAAACTGTGCATCTACCGTCTCGGTGGACCATACTCTTGGATATGATATGAAACTTATTGGATCTGATATGATATTATTTAGATATGATCTAATATTTCTTGGTTCAATATTTCAGGATCATAAGCTTTCAGTACTGCTTGTGGCTGTTCTCATTAATTTTGTGAAGAAACAAGTACTGCAAGTCTCCTTCAAAACTACTACTCGGGATTTGATTTCATTTCATAGTTTTCGATATGATATGAAACCATTTCTATCTGGTTTACTTTCTGATTTGATATTATTTGTTTTAAATTTTAAAATCCAAGAGCTTTCAATCATTCTTGTAGCTGCTCTCACCAATTTCGGTGTGAAAAATCAAGTTCTTCCTCAAAATTGTTGTTGGGGACTTGGTGTTAGTTTCCTCTTATGAGGTTGCTGATATTTTATTTTGTGATTCATTAGCCATTTCTGAAACTATATTAGATTATGGAGCTCAATCATTCGCTCTCCATAGTCTCAAGGCTTCTCTACTTTTGGTCACATGCTCATCTTCTCACCAAATTGGTAAAGAGGAATATTTTATGAATCCGCCTCGACACTTGCTCCTAACACTTGGGACTGCTTTTACCACTCATGGTTTTCTGTTCATGGCTGAAAAATATCAGTTTCTTGAGTGTTCCTTACTTGGTTTGAATCCTTAAGAACCTTTTCTCACTTATCAGTTCATTTCAGTTGCTCTACATGGGTCCAGTCTTCATCCAGTAGTTGTCTATATTTCTTATTTAGTTGAGCATATTATTATTCTTCCAAAGAGGAAGATTCCTCCAGACATAATGATGGAGAGGTTCACATGCCAGTCCCTAGGATACCTATGCACAGAAGAACCAGATTGATCCTGATTCTACCTGCTTAATTAGAGGAGGGGATTTTTTTCCATGTGCTTTCTTCCCTAGCTCCTTGTATTGAGCAGTTGCTTTTCTTTACTTGATGTAATGGGTGACCTATGGTATTAGTTACCAAGGCCCACAGATTGTCCAATTTAGCATTCAGGGGGGTTGTTAGGATTATTAATCCTCCCTTGTCCAATTTGGTCATATATCTAAATCAAGAGTCATGTTTAAATCAGGAGTCCTTCCAGTCTATTTTTAGTCACTAGCACCATTGGGTCCACTTAGCCTAATTGGGGCACATGTTCCAGTTACTAAAATGTGGGGAACACTCATTGAGGCCTACTGCCACTGATTGCACTTGCATGCATCACTTTAGGATCCTCCTAGATCAATCCATACAATTTAGGATCCACTGGGAATGCCCACACCAACCTTCATTAGTTGAGTTTAGTTAGTGACTAGTCAAGTTGATTTAGTAGTCAGTTACATTCAGTTCTAGTCCTATACATTTAGTTAGTGCTAGGTTTGTATGGCTGCATGCAGGAGAGGCACAATCCTCACCTACCATAGTCAGTTAGCCTTAGTTAACACTTAATTAGACACTTGATTTTTGTTTTAGAACTCCGATGAACTCCAATAATGATTTAGACAAGGTCAGTTAACTATTGAGTCCTCTAATAATGATTTAGACAAGGTCTTAGTTACCTACAGTCAAGTAGAGTCTAATCAATTAGAATTTCCTCATGTGGATTTGAATTGCATGTGGCTATGTAGCCATTATATTACATTGTAATTTATTATCTAATTACTTTTTGATTAGTGAAATCATTCACATTTACAAGCCATTTTTGCACTGTTTCATTCTTCAATTGCTGAGTAAATTATGTGATCTATCTTGGTAGTTGTGTGTTTGTCCACATATCTATGTGTTCAATTTAATAATTACCAACCCAGAAAGAACCTATAAATTTCATTCAAAATACAGTGCATTCCCTGTGGGATAATGTTATCATCCAATGGCACTTCTTCGTCCAAGTACCGACATTCCTCATGTTGGTACACAAAAGGACAAATTTGGATTGAAGTGGCCAAAACACCATAGATGGGAATGACCTATGATGCATTATCCTCAAATCAGTCTTATATATTTTTATTATGAGTTTTGGGTTGCATACACGACTATATGCATTGAAACTCGCATATCATATGTGAGTATTTGCATTGCAACCCCCGTGTACTTGCATACGTGAGTTCCCTTTGAGAAACTCACGTGTCATACATGATTTTCCTATATTAATACCAGCGTACACATTAATTTGACATTTAAAATATAAATAGAGATTAGTTAATATTAGTTGGGCCTAATCCATAACTATCCCAACCATCTCAACCATCCCAACCTTCAAAACCACTCTATTTCCCAAAGTATAAATAGAGGCCTTGGGGTGGGGACTAATGAATGAAATTTTGGAGAGTAAATTTATGCTGGTGGTATACCTTCAGAATCTTGGAGCAGCAAAACTTAGAGTCCTTTGGTTGCAGAGGAGTCTGTGTCTCAGAAGCTGGGTTGTATTCTTATCTTATTCATCGATTGTTAATAAAGAGAATTCTTCTTCCAATCTTGTATTGTGTGTATTGGTTAATGAGTATGTTTTTTTTATCATTAATATGTTGTTCATATAACCTCTGATATATAGATGCATGAGATATTACTTGAATGATTTACTCTTTACAGATGAAGAGGTGCATCCTAGAAGCTTTGGAAAGGAGCGGAGCGAGAGAAGATCAAGCTTGGATAAACCGTCATTAATCAGGTAAGACAATATTTTCTTCCTATTCTCTTTCCATTTCCTATAAAAAGTTGATTGTCTGCAAGTTAGTAGTAAGTTGGTAACCCCAGATCCTAGGTTACAAGGGTGCTTTATCCTGAACAACAAAACCGGCGACTCCGCTAGGGATTCCAGCCTATTGTGGCTTCATCCTGTAGGTTCTTGACCAGTATTTGCTCTGATTATGAATGTGGTTCTCTTATATTTCCTTTGATTTGAAATATAGTGTGTCTAGAGAACTTTTTCTTTTTTTCTTGGAAAAATGTTTTGTTGTATACACAGGCTACTGTTATACACAGTCGCGTATAACAACTTGTATATGCGGGTTGTTGTTACACACCATCACGTATAGCAACTTGTATACACATGTTACTCTATAAGACAGTCATGTATGGTACACAAATTGCTCTATAAGACAGTCGCATATATCCTGTAGCAGCATAATAAAAAATTAGGGTTTGCTTGTCCCTATCTTGTTTGATTTTGTCTGATCAGTGGTCTTCTATTGTTGCCATGATCCTGTAAGTCCAAAGTCCTGTACACCATACTTTTCACTTGTTGTTAAGCCTTTGAGTTTGATTTGTTTGAATTTTCTTTCATTTAGTAATTTGAAGTTGTCCCTCCTGTTTGGTTTATAAGTCAAGTGTTGGGTCTATGAGTCAATGATCAAGGCTTTAGATACTGTTGTTAAGCCTTTGAGTTTGATTTGTTTGAATTTTCCTTCATTTAGTAATTTGAAGTTGACCCCCCTGTTTGGTTTATAAGTCAGGTTTTGGGTGTATGAGTCAATGATCAAGGCTTTAGATACCTTATACGTTGTATTGCTATGTGTAGTATCAGTTTAACACTTGTCTTTGTTAAATGTAGTGTATTTTGTTCATTAGTTTTTTCCCAAGTCAGTGTTTTCACCAATTTTTCTTCCTTTCTCGTCGAATTTGGTCATTATAGGTCCTCTATACTTCATTTTTCTTTTTATATGTTGTGATTATTCAAACTCACTCAAAAATTTGCATTTAGATGCATTATAGTTTTTGAAGAATTTGAAAAAAGTGAAAGAAAAACATTTTATGCTTCTGCATTTAGTTGCACTTAGTAGTTTTATTTTCAGTATTTTCAAATAAAATTTCAAAAATTATAAAAGTCTTAGTTTCTTGATAGTTATTTTCATATTCATTAGCTTTTATTTACAAAAAAACAAGAAAAGAAATTTGGTTTAATAGCTGCAATTTTCTTTGGAATTTACTTTATACATCATTTTTGCTTTTTCTTATCGAGTCTATAATATCACAGTCCTTCATGCCATTTACCATCTGACTAAGAACATCCCTTAAAATAAACGATATAATTTAAAATCTATTAGTAAGTTTTATTTTATAGGGTCATACACCAACTAGCTTAAGCTAGACTTGTGGAATAGGGAGTTTAAACTCTCCACAAGTGTTTAAATTCAGACGTAGTTGGCCATTCAATATGTAAACACTTTTCTATGTTGGTTGCATATGGGAAGCTCCTCTCAAATGAGATTTAATCATGAGGCTATGTGGAGGCTTGGACTAAGGAGATAACCCTTCGATTCCTTATTGAAGCATAGACCAAGGTTTTTGCACATCTGGGGATTCTGTCCTAGACAAGGTTTCAGGATTTGCTACCCTACCCATGCGTACGAACCAGGCTTGCGACTATCCCCCTAGACTATCAATAAATTTGAGTTATCCTATAGTCTCTCAGACATCTAGGGTTCATACACAGGTACACCGAAAGGCTATTTCTGGTTGACCTTGGATGGGCTTCGAAGGTAACCCTTGTAGAAAGTGTGGGAGGGCGGTGGGTGATTCCTTCACTTATGCCTAAGAACTTCTTCAAGGATTCCAAGTAACTATCTCTCAACTTTCTTTTGGAAATCATATCTTATACCCCTTGTGATTGTTGAGACTTTAGGAAATTTTGTAGTGATTTCTCTGCAGTTTGTCGGTGTTTAGCCATCCTTAGGGTGTGAAGAGTCAAATTTTCAATCGTGGAGGATCAACCTCTTAGAAGGTCAAGAAGGTTGCAAAGCATTCCTTTGCTTGTTACAGTGGATCCTCCACCGCCCCCTCAAAGGCGGAGATTAGACATAGAGGGTTCTTTCGAACCGGTAGGAATTAGTGAAGTTTCGGGTGAACCAGAACTTAGGACAAACCAGGTTGATACAACCACAGTAAAGATAGAAGACTTGCAGGATGACGAGTTTGAAAGGAACTTTAATTTACCTCTTATTAACCTAAACAATCGAGTGATTGTCCAGGTTCGTCCTTTCAATTCACCTGTGATTGGTGTTCCTGTGGGCAGACTAATGTCTAGTGCAGGAGAAAGTCCTTCTACTTCCACCTCAGCCACTCCGGCTAAAGGAGTAACACCTCCCCAAGTTGGTGCCCCTAGAACAAATATACCTACTACTCCTTTAACTCCAGATAGTCAGGTGGTTCAACCACCGTCTTCAACAAATGTAGTAGGCACTTCTAGTGGGGTGGTCACTGGGATACCTAGTGTACCTTCTGCTTACACTTCTTTTGCACACACTGCTCAGAGTGGTCCAGTTGGATCCTCTTCATTTGTCCATGGTTTCCCTTGGAATGGGGGGCACATTCCCCCATCTACCCCGTATGTAGGTCCAACACCTGCATATGTAGGAGTGCAGTTTGGAAACACTAACCCTTATGGTCAAGGTTTCCAAACGTCGATTTTGGCTCCCTTCATGAGCTCTCCTTTTTTGCTTTTTAGCGGGGGGATACTTGCTCCCATTTTTCAAACTCCATTTTCAGCTGGACCAACCTGAGCCTCATACACTACACCACATAATCCACTGGCTTATGGGTGGAATCCTTTCCAAAGCAGTCTGACTACGTCACAACTGGTAACAGGGGGAAACCCCGCCTTCACATCTGGGAACCTGGGGGCAAGTCCTTCTACTCCCCAAGCTGGTACTTTTCATGCTCCGATTAGGCCCAAGCTTCCTTTCCTGGAACTTTAAATTTTCCATATTTGTCTAAGCTAATGAATGATCCGATGAGACATGATGCCTCTTGGCCACCTGTTCCTACCAAGCTACCCTCAGATATCCAAAAATTCAAAGGAAAAGTTGGTGAATACCTAGGGGCTCATATCACCACTTTTCACTTGTGGTGCTCCTCAAACTCACTGAACGATGACACCGTTCGGTTGAGATTGTTCCAAAGAACTCTTACTAGTGCCGCAGCAAAGTGGTACATTGAATTTCCCTCTACTGCATTTGATAGTTTTTGGAACTTATCCAGTGTATTACTCAACCATTTCCAAATTCATGTTCGGTATGATGTCGAGACAGAATTATTGTCCACCTTTCGGTAGGACAAAGCCACTCATATTTTAGATTACATACAAGAGTGGAGAAGGCAGAAGATGCTCATTAAGGCCACTATACCTCCTAAGTTTTTACTAGAATGGTTCCTTAAGTCCTTATTGTCATATATATCTAAGGACTTGTCCACTTCGGAAGTCACTAATGAGGAAGAGGATATCCTCAGGGCCCAACAATTAGATTTGATATATTCTCAGTCTGGGATTCTACATGAAATCATCCCTGATGCACCAAGACCAACCCATAGTGTCGAAAAACCTAAGACTAAACCCCATGCCGATGGTGTGGTTGCTTTAGTTAAATCTCCCACTATGGAGTCTTTGGATAAACAAATCCATGAGTTGTTCATTAAACACTCTACGGTGGAGGTAGCAAAGGCTGCCCCCTCACCCCAGAATGCAAATGTTTTTTAACGATCCTTCCAAAAGGGAAATTAGCAGTATGGTGGGAAAAGAAAAAAGGGAAGAAAGGTGAGGGAAACCAAAACAATCCAAAACCCACAAACAATACTAATGGGGAGAAAAAATAAAAGAAGAAGGTGAAATTTGCATGTAAGTTGTGCCAAGAAGATCACCTGACCCATCAATGTCCCCTTATGGACCAAGATCAGAAGCTTCTCAAAAGCCAACAACCAGCTGTCCTAAAGGATCCTTTTCCCCAAGGACAAAATTCAGCTTCAGCTTCAAATGTAGCAGGGGGCACCCCAAATTCCCCTGACCCAAATTATCTCAACATGGTTCGATCCCAAACATTACTCTAGACTAGGAACAAGGACTATGAGATAGAGGCTCCGAAGAAGGGTAAGTCTATAGGTTAAACTTCTAACCCTCTCACAATTGAAAAACCTACCGAAACTATGCCCAAGGTACCAAAAGGTGTATTTAAGAAAACATTGCACAATCCTAATGCTAGGGATACAACCAATTTCTCTATAGTTGAAGATTTAGCCCAAACTCCTTGTGTGATGTCGGCTTTAGAGGTGTTACAAAGTTGTCCCGCCCAGTGAGATGCACTCTTAGTAGCCTTAGTTAGTATGGATTCATCGAGCCTCATAAAAAAGTTTAATTTATCTGACATCCAAATTCTCCTACCATATCATGTGGCCTTATCGATAGATGTCATCGATGGCAGAAAAACCATTGGAAGGGAAGTTGTCGATGAGGGTGCTTCCACATGTGTCATGCCCTTGTCTTGCTGGAAGGTTCTTGGATCTCCAGAGCTAGTTCCATTAAACACCCTGCTTACTGCTTTCGACGGAAGGTCATTTCATCCCCATGGTATCCTACCATCTTTCGAAATAAAGTTGGCAGGGAAGGTAGTGTCTATTGAGGTAGAGGTGAATGATGCACCATTGGATTATAACTTGCTTCTGGGGAGAAATTGGACTTATGCTATGTTTTCTATTGCATCGATCGTTCTTTGGGTAGTAGTGTTTCCACACGAAGGGAAGTTGGTTAATGTATACCAACTTAGTTTTACTCGGAAGGGCCTCATGGAAACTAATGGGTCCATCGTGCCATTGGTTGATCAGGTTAAACTTGCTTTTGAGAGATTAGGGGATGGAATGTATTCAACATTTATGGTCACATTCGATCTTCCAACTTCGATTAATTACTTAGGTTCTAGTAGTATAGGGAAGTCTATTGCAATGGTTGTTGATAGAATGGACCGTTGGGTTCTTCCTTCCTGCCATGAACCTGAAGTTACCTTATCGACAGTGGAAGTAGCTTATCAAGCTATCATTCATACCATTGTTGATCTCATTTTGGTCCCTCTCATAGTCTCAGAGGAGCCGGAAGAATCCTATCTGCCTACTTGCGCAGAGAACTCTTTACATACTGCAGATTGCTTAGACATAGTTTTTCCATCTGACGAAGCCATTTTGAAAGCTATGTGTGGACAAGATAAGATCTATGAATATCTTCATCATAGATCCTATTTTCTTCTAGAATTAAGTAGGATTGAAAACCAAGAGTTCCATATGAGACTGGCAGATGATGTTGATATACCAATCAATCCCTTGCCAAGGGAGGGAATATTTTCCGAGGGGAATATGGAAAATATTTCCATTACTATTCCTATAAAAATATCTGCAAACCCAAACATTGTGGAAAATGTATACATCGGTGCAAACTGCTCTCCAGAGGAGATTGGTATATTTACAACCTTATTTAAGGAATTTTGCGACGTGTTTTCTTGGTCATATGAGGAGATTCCAGGAATAGATCCATCGATAGTCGAACATGAAATCCGAACCTATCACGATGCAAAACCAGTTCGACAAAAACTTATACTTGTCAATCCACCTAAAGCAGCAGCTGTCAAAGCTGAAATTGAAAAGCTGTTGAAAGTCGGTTTCATTTACTCGATAGCTTTGACAGAATGGGTATCCAACCCTGTTCCTGTCGATAAAATACAAGGGACGATACGTGTCGGTATTGACTTTCAATATTTAAACAAATCCTATCCTAAGGATAACTACCTTACACCATTCATAAATCAAATCATTGATGCTTGTGTAGGGAGTGAAGTCTTTCCATTTATGGATGGTTTCTCTGGGTATAATCAGATTCAAATTAAACCAGAAGACCAACATAAAACTGCTTTCATTTGTCCTTGGGGTACATTTGTGTACAAGAAAATTCCCTTTGGATTGAAAAATGCAGGGGCTACTTTTCAATGGGAAATTAATTTTTATTTTCATGACATCAAGTCTATTGTCGAACCCTACCTAGATGATCTGCCGGCATATTCTCGAAAGAGGATTGATCACCCAGATCACTTGCATTTAATCTTTGAAAGATGTAGATATTATAAAATATGTTTGAATCCCCACAAATGCGTTTTCTATGTCGAGTTAGGTATGCTACTTGGGTTCATTGTTTCTAGCAAAGGTATTCAAGTGGATCTTTTAAAAGTTGAGGCCATAGTAAATTTGCCTCCTCCTCATTCCATCAGGAAGCTTCAGAGCCTGCAAGGGAAGTCCAAGTTTTTCCGATGTTTTATCGTGAATTATGCCAAGATCACTAAAGGTTTCATGCGCCTATTGAATCAAGACACTCCATTTGTATGGGATGAAATCGTACAGCTTGCGTTTAAGGCATTAAAGAAAGCTTTTTTTGTCGGCACCTTTATTGCATCCACCAGATTACTCTCGTGACTTTATATTGTATCTGGCCGCATCTAAGTCGACAATAGGGGTAGTACTAGTCTAGGAGGATGATAAGCTCCAAGAGCATGTCGTCTACTATCTTAGCCGTGCTTTAGCTGGCCTCGAACTTAAGTATTCCCACGTTGAAAAGTTGGCTTTAGCAGCTGTATATGTTGTTCAGAGGTTGCGTCACCACATCTTACTGAGGACTATAACAGTAGTGGCGAATTTTAATACTTTCCAGTATGTTTTGTCCCAACAGATAGTTGGAGGCAAATTCAATAAATGGATAGTCATTCTCCAAGAGTTTGACTTAGATTTCCAATCTGCCAAATCCAAAAAATTCTTAGTTTTTGCGAAACTCATTGCAGAATTTCCTGTCAAACAAGATGTAGCCATCGAAGAAGACTCATTCCCAGATGAGCACATCTTCTTGATTTGCACCTCTGACCCATATATGGTATGGAGATATACTTGTCTATCTACATACTCTAAAGTTTCCTACAACCTTTTCGTGGGAATAATGACGCAAATTACGCTTACATGCAAAAAACTACCTCATTATTGGAGATACTTTATATCGTAGAGGGGTAGACTCTGTTTTGCATCGATGTCTTACCCATGAATAGGCCGAGATTGTCCTAAATGATTCCCATAGTGGAGCATGTGGGGGTCATTCATCTGGGTTAGCAATGGCCCAAAAAATCTTACGTGTCATTTATTTCTGGTGCACGATATTTAAAGATTGTGTAGAAGCCACGAAGTGCTGTCATCTGTGTCATCTTTAAACCAGAAAGATGCGATTGCATCCTGCTCCATTATTTCCCGTCATATCCACTGGCCTTTTCACTAAGTGTGGGATAGATTACATGACGTGAAACCCAATTTCGACTGGGGGGCACAAACACATCATTGTCACTGTAGATTACGTCACAAAATGGGCAGAGGCGATGCCCACCTATAAGGCTGACGGGGAAACTACAACTTTTTTCGTTTTTAACCAAATTATCGCACGTTTCGGTATTCCTAAAGAGATTGTCACTCACCATGGAAGTCACTTCCAAAACAACATGATGACTGAGCTAACCACTATGCTAGGGTTTAAACAAGAACATTCGTCTTCTTTCTACCTACAAGAGAATGGTCAAGTTGAGGCAGTAAATAAGACCTTGAAGACTATTCTCAAATGTATTATTAATGTAGCTAAGTCAAATTGGCACATCATGCTGTATCCTACACTTTGTGCTTATCGAACCAATGTGAAAACTGGCACAGGTTTCTCTCCTTTCCAGCTCGTTCACGGGGTGGAAGCAGTAACCCTGGTTGAATGCGAAATCCAGTCCTTAAAGATTTCCATTCATGTGTTACCTGATACGACTGAGCTTAAAGAACATTTGCTACACTTAGAACATCTAGATGAATAGCATAGGGATGCACTGAAGGCAAGCGAGACTCATAAGAATAGGGTGAAAATCAATACGACAAATCAGTCAAACCTAGGATTTTTTCTGAAGGGGAACTTGTCTTGTTCCGGGACAAAGATAAAGAACCCTTGAGGGAAAGGAAATTCAGGTCTATGTGGTTAGGACCCTGTGTCCTATCAAAAGTTCTAAAAAAGGGTGCATATGAATTAATTGATTTCGAGGGGAAGAAGCTGCCTAAGCCTAGAAATGGGCTTTACCTAAAGAAGTACTATGCTTAGGCCTAGCACTTTTTCTTGTATTTTTATTGTATGTAACTTTATGTACAATAGTTAGTTGATTTGTGTTCTTATATCATCTGTTGGCTATTACAGATGTCTTCTGAATGGTTCATAGGTTTTGCAGATGGTGCTAGTCATCACACTTGCAACCTGGCTTCAGCCACATGGGTTATTTACTCACCCTCATGATAGCTAGTTACCTCTAGAGGTGCTTTCTTAGGTCCTGCTACCAATAATGTGGCCGAATATAGGGTTGTCATTGAGCTTTTATGGGATGCCTTGTCACGTGGCATCACCCAACTGGAAGTCAGACTTGACTCTCAACTGCTGGTTTCCCAGCTCAATCGAGCTTATCAGGTGTCGAACCCTATTTTATTACGTCAGTTTATGCAAGTTAGGTTATTGGAAAGAAATTTTGAGTTGATTACATTTAATCATATTCCAAGAAATCAAAATTCATTAACTGATGCATACGTGAATTATATCTTGGATTGGCATTTAACACATATTTCATAAAAATACACAACAGATACATTGCAAAAACACATGTAAATAAAACAGACAAAATATATATATATATATATATATATATGTGAGTGTGTGAATATCTGTCCATAGATAGGTCGAGTTTTTTTATCCTCAAATCTATTCATAACTCTATAATATACAAAAAAATACAAAATTTGGATCGTAGTCCATAAAATGCTCCCTGGTCATCCTGGTCATCATGCTCTCGGGCCTCTTGAGCTTGTTCAGCTGCAGTAGCCTTAGAGGCATCTATGTACACAAGCAATGCCATGGCTACCCTTCTCATAAGACGTATCCAGGTAGGTGGGATACCAACCACTAACTCCTGCATAATGGCAGGGATCTGCTCAATGCGTAAGGTAGAGATTATTTAGGTAAGCGTGGCCAACTACCCCTCAAGAACCCTGATCAAACACTGATCCTCTTTTGCCACTACTCGCACATACATATGAGGATTCCCATCAGGCTGGACTGGCCCAATATCTCCATTTTAAAACATAAAAGGATTAAAACTCTTATATATATATATATATATATATATATATATATATATATCTTTATGACTAAAAATTTAAAAAATTGAAAAACCAAAATACCTGACGCTCCCCATGCTCCTCTAGGAGGGAGGAAAAGATCATTGTCGCCCAGGAAATCCATCCCAACATATGGAAACTGCTACACTGTTGGTAGTTGTCGCTCCCACCATAGGTATAAATCATCATCGTACACACTCTAAACCGAGCCACCGCTTCCCTAGCGAAGGAATATTTCTCTACTTAGTCTAGGCTGACAGGGAGAGAAAGCTGGTAGAGGTACTGCGGGACTAAGACTGGGCATTCTCTCAAAGAAAAAGGCCACTAATATGCTAGATTAACCGAAGTTTTCCATCGACCTCTCTTGCAGTCATAGAGTTGCTTCTTCATTATTGGGATTTCTCCCGAACACCGGTCAAATAAGGCTCCCTGTAGACATTCCACCGCAAGTCTCATTTGGTTTCGAGTTGCAAGATGAAGTGATGATGATCCTGCAACCCTCACTATTGTGGTTACCAACACCTGTAATGGAAAGCTAGGAATATGAACAATAGGGATGCAAGAACCCCTTTTCTCAGTACCAGGCGCACAGTAAGTGTCAATGTAGTTCTGCACACTTATAAGGTCACCACCCCTACCAGTACCTTCCAAGTTGATCGGATCTCCCCATCGTGACAAACCTGATATGAAATAGATGTCTTCCAATGTAGTCTCTATAATCTCACCTTGTAGGTCAAATGCACCTAGATCATGATCCGAGTAGTGTACCAAAAACTGTAGTAAGCAGACATTGGATCGCATAGGTGAGGTACAAAAGAATTTAAGCAATCCACTTTGCCGCAATGCATTCACCATGGGGGCACATCAAAGAGCATCTTGGTCCATGTCTTCATGTTCTCTCTCCCTCCACTCCAACACCATGTTTTAGCCTATCAATCAAGCCATTTTCAAACATTAAATTCATTCAAAACACTCTGATTTTTTCCCTAAATAGCCTTTTTCTATGTCGCGCAGTATACGCGACTGTCCTTTGGACATGTCGTGTATCATACGTGAGTTGCTTTCAAGCTAGCCATGTATAAATCGTGTGTACGCGACTGTCTACATTCCATACCCACGTATACATGGTGACCTTCCTAAAATTGGCCTAAAACATCAAATTTTTCATAAAATTAAGAATTTGCTTGGATAAAATGAAAGACCATGGAGAGCTGATTTACCTGGCACTTGCAGATTTGAAAATCATCTAGCGGTTTGACCACAATGAGCAATTGAAGGCAGAGGTAAAACTTTTCTATATTGGGTAAAAATGTCAAATGGTGAATTTGATTTCTATTTTTGCACTATTTATAGAAATTATTTCAAAAAGTGGGTTTTTAACCTATAGTTTGTAATTTTTAATTAAAATCAAACTAATACCATGTTATGTTTTTTGTAATGAAACAGGTCCAAGGTTATTCAAAGTCATTTTTCACTCATATAGGGTAGGATTTTGACCATTTATATGCATTGTTGCATTTATACTTAATCTGCTTTGACCCTAGAATTACTACTTTCACCAAAGACTACGGTATTTAACCGTCAGTACCTTGTCTATATCATTGTTCTTCCGTGGATAGAGCTTCCCTTCTATGATTACCCTAGTATAGAGCACATTGATTGTCTTTGGTACTCATGCCCGCATATGTCATAGGTTTAGGGGAGCATTCTTAGCTATTTTTCACACCAAATTGAGCCTCATTTTGGTCTCTTTTTACAAGCTATCCCCTTTATAAGGCTCCCCATCCTTATGGAGTTTCTTTAGGCCCAGGTCTAACTCCTAAAAATAGACTTAACTGCTGAGTAAACTTGTCCATTCAGGCTCATTAAGAATATGTGAATGGTCATCCACATTGGTGGTAGGTTATCTCTTTCTTAGACCATGTGGAATAATACGAGAAAGGATCACTCTCTTTTCTACGGAATTGAGAAGAGTATTCTCAAGCATAGGTTTATCATTTTTTGGGACCTGAGGGACTAAATTTACGGAAAAGGAAATCCCAGTATGAGCTTAGTTTTATCTTTTTCATGCTCTGGACCTAAACATGAAAAATATTTCGAGTGTACTTTATGCCTTTGTCATGCTCGTTAGACAGCAAGAACAAAACATCAAGTTCACTGTTGTAAGCCCCATTCCTCGTACTCAAATGGATCTTTTTGAGTGGTCTTGCTTTCCTTCACACTCGTAAAAATAAAGATATATGCTTCTCTTGAAGGAGCATTGGGTAGGTGGTAATTTAACCTTTTTCAGACCTCCCTGACTAAGTACGAAAAAGGTTCACCTTTTCTTCTACGGAAGTTAAGAGAGTTCTTCTGAGGTATGTTTTATACTTTTTCGGCTTCAGGAGACTAAATTGGATGAAAAAGGACCCCCCTGAAGTCTTCTTTGGAATTTTCAAAATCTCTAAACATGAAAACACCAAACGAGCATGTACTAGTTCGGGCTCATAAAATCCACGAATAAGTGACATTATCAAGCATTATTCCCTCTTCTCTTCGAGCTTGTCAAAAATGAAGAGAGACTTTAGTTGAATTTCCTGTACTCGTTAAAATTTAACAGGAAAGATAAGGAAGAATTTTTCTTTTTGGGTTACAGTCGGCAGTAGCATGTCCTCCTTGAACATAACACTTTCTGAACTTTCTGATAGTCATGTCTCAGTGTACACATTCAGTTCAGCTATCACTTTGAGTCTCTTACTCCCCCACTTGTCATTTATACCTAGGGAATTTGATCATGAATCCTACATGACAGATAAGTCTAGTTGTTCTATATATAAAGTTAAAATATTCCTCGGGTCATCTATGTGTCGTGTTCACTATTCAAGGATTTATCCCTGCATCTGATTATTATCCTAATTCCATCATTGTCCTATCTGATGCCACTTGTGTCTACCTTCCTTTATCTAGTTCCTAGTCACTCTTGTGCTCTGTTGGAAGATCTATTGCCCTCCTCATCATAGTATGGTTTCTCATCAACACTTTCTGAATATGAAGATCTAGAGTTTTGACGATCGTACCTTAGGATTCACTTTCATTATTGGTGAATTCCTTTGCTGCAATTGTCATTTATCATCTATTGATTGACAATCTATAGAATCCTATCCATGTTCAACTTCAAAAAATTTATTCACATGGCCTGGATTGTACTGGTTCCTTTGGATTTTGATGAGGACCTTAGGTTCACATCTATGACCTAAGTTGCACAAGATTATGTTGTGTTCACCTACACAGCTTCCAGATTTTTGAAGACTCATCATTATTGTATATTGTGGCTTCGATCCATCTGTTTAATATATGTGGTCTCATACCTATATCATATAATGTACTCAATTATTGTAAAGGATCTAGTGTTCCAGTATATTGAACATAGCATCCTCATATATGAATTTATATATGACATTGACATGTATTTGTTTCAGGTACTTCCTCTGCTTCCTTGAACTTCTGAGTTCTCCAAGATAATGATTATAATGTATTTTGACCATCGCTTTCCTCTAACCTCACACATTAGGGGGCATCTACTATCATCCAAACTGGCACTTCTCCTTCTGAGTACCAACATTCGTCATGTTGGTACACAAAAGGACAAATTTGGATTGAAGTGGCCAAAACACTATAGATGGGCATGACCTATGATGCATTATCCTCAAACCAGTCTTGTATATTTTTATTATGAGTTTTGAGTTGCATATGGGACTATATGCATTACAGCTCGCATATCATACGCGAGTATTTGCATTGCAACCCATGTATACTTGCATACGCGAGTTCCCTTTGAGCAACTTGCGTGTCATATGCGAGTTTCCTATATTAATACCCGCGTACACATTAATTAGACATTAAAAATATAAATCGATATTAGTTGAGATTATTTGGGCCTAATCCATAACTATCCCAACCATCTAACAACCATCCCAACCTTCGAAACCACTCTATTTCCCAAAGTATAAATAGAGGCCTTGGCGTGGGGACTAATGAATGAAATTTTGGAGAGAAAAGTTATGTTGGTGGTATACCTTCAGAATCTTGGAGCAGCAAAACTCAGAGTCCTTTGGTTGTAGAGGAGTCCTTGTCTCAGAAGTTGGGTTGTATTCCTATCTTATTCATCGATTGTTAATAAAGAGAATTCTTCTTCCAATCTTGTATTGTGTATATTTAATGTGTATTGGTTAATGAGTATGTCTGTTTTTATCATTAATATGTTGTTCATCTAACCTATGATATATATATGCATGAGATATTACTTGAAGGATTTACTCTTTGTAGGTGAAGAGATGCAGCCCTAGAAGCTTTGGAAAGGAGTGGAGCGAGAGAAGATCAAGCTTGGATCAACCATCGTTAATCGGGTAAGTCAAGATTTTCTTCCTATTCTCTTTCCATTTCCTATAAAAAGCTAATTATCTACAAGTTAGTAGTAAGTTGGTAACCCCAGACCTTAGGTTACAAGGGTGCTTTATCCTGAACAACAGATAGCCTATATCCAAATTCTCAGATCTGTAAATTAAAAATAGTAAAGCTCATCGCAATAATGAGGAATCGTATGCATAGTTTCCCTAGATCATAAATCAGTCGCATACGTTTTGGGAAAACTTTGAAAGGGTTCCAGATTATCGTAACCCAATGCTTGCTACAAATCAAACGAATACATATTTAAGTCTGTAAATTATAGTAAAAATTATACTCACAAAGATCAAACATAGGCATAGTCTCTTCTGGATCATCTAGGTAGCATATAGAGATCCATACAAATCCATCCATAACATGGATCCATCGCAGAGGTATCTAGAGCCATGTCGCAAAGGTTTACCAATAGATAAATAATGGGCTCTCTCCGAGGAAACTCACCTAAAGGAATTCCACCATTCATTTCTTCAACCAACACTCTAATTTTTTCCCAAATGTAACATGCAATGAGAAGGATCCCTTTTGATTATTTTCTTCTCTTTCTTATACAACAAAAAAAACAGAAAATGAACATCCCTTGATTCCTGCTGGACTCCATCGTAAGGTCCTAAAACCTAGGTAACTCCACTGTGTTTTTGGCGATGTGGGGAAATAAACCCCACACAAACCATTGTTTTTTATTTCCATGATGGGGAGGAAGTGCCACCTACTCATCCACTTCAGTATTGTAATCAATAATACTATTTGTTCTTCCTCACAAATGCGCAGGATCTAAAAAACAATCATGGACCATCTCCTTGGGATTTGTTTGAGTGCTTGCAAACTTGGGTGATGGTTGTCTGCTCCATTCAAATATAAAAATGGATGACCACCAAATTTAATGACAAATCTATTATGAGCTTGGTGCATCTTAAAGATTGGAAAGATTACCTAAGGTAACTCAAATGTCAATTCCCTCTATATTTAAAACCAAATTCCCTTGATTTGTCTTTATATATATATATATGGTTATTTTTATAAGTACTTGTATTGTAACGAAATTGCATTAATTTGGTTTAGAAAACTATTAATAGGGACCTTTAGTAAAACCTCTATAATTATATATAAGATTTGCTAAGCTAAATTCTATCTCACCTATATATTTAATATAGCGTTTAATTTTATTCTAAAATTACTAATTCAGATAAGCTTATGATGAAGCCCATAATAATATTTTTGTGTACTCTAAGCACTAACTTTATAATTATAGTACTATCTCATTAAGTAAATTGGACCAACCGAAAAATAGCTTGCATAAATTTTAAAGGATAATATCAATCCCTTCGTCATTTCACGCGATGAGTGCATTCTCCCCAAGCGTCTAAAAGCTATAAGTAAGCACACTATTATTTTCAGGTCAAAAAGAGTGAGGAATACGAATTGCATTCCTTTCAATACCCCAGTGTACCGAGATGATCCCTATCCATCGAAAGTTAAAACCTCAAAGTTTCACTAGCCTTTAACCTCTCCCCCTAGTGGACTCGTCACCCACTCTTCGTTTAAGTCATGCAAAGTTTTTCAGTCACCTAAGCTTATTAGTTTCATTCACACATTGATGAAGTTCGAATTACTTACAATTCATTTTACTTACTCTTCATGATTTCAGGTTGTGTTGTAAGGGGATATTACAGGAAGCCTCTGTTGGATTTCGAAGGAAGGTGAATGAGGTTTCCACTCAAAACTTATAACGCGTCAAGACTATAATGGCAGCCAAATTCACCATTAACTAATGATAAACCTCCAAACAATCTCCAAATTTACAGGAAAGAAACTAAACACTCAAATGACAACCCGTGAAGGGCAAGTTTGGTAGCAGCGTAGCCATGGAGCGATTGAGCATTAGCCTCCAACCTCCAGTAACATAAAAACCAGACAAGACAAAATGAATGCAATGAATAACCCTCATGACAAGCTTATTGCTACATTAAAATCCCTACGAAAAACTTTGAGTCGCATCTTTGACAAATGGAGGGTCGTGATCAAACTTCTTCCCACAATGCATGCGATCAGTGATGCCATTAAATGCTCCTAGTTTCATTGTCAACTCGCAGCCAGCATCTTGACAATAAATTAATGCAAGATTTAAAACCCTTGTTAAACCCTTCTTAACACTACTCGCATCCACTTGTATCTCTCTTGGACTCATCACCACTTAAGACGTTATAATATAACTACCCCCCACGTGGTTTGTAGGCCCACTGCTATAATCTTAATTCATGGCTTAACAACTTATCATATAATTGCTAGAAGCCATCCAACATTACTTAAAACAAATACCATCGTGCTAATAACCAATATATATAGAGAGCTCGAATCATTTAAAGGTTAACAAATAGTTAGGACTAAGCCTTAGTTCTTGGCTTATGTCCTATACTTACAAACCAACATATTATTTAAAATCAAGGACTTAGAAACATCACCTTGGAAAGGCTGTGACCAAGTTGTCGCTATAAATCGAGACAACATGTAGAAGAAGAGACGCCCTCTCATCAAACCAATAAGGAGTTAAAATATTATCTATGGACTCATGTAAATAGCATGCTACGACAAATATGCATGTACTCTGACATATGACAACATGTTGCAACAAGTAGAGTAATAATGTATAAATCGTAAACATTTTTTTTATTATTATGGAAATTACAGGTACATGACAATGGATCCTAGGGTAATAATTTAATGTTAATCCATGATATCTATAGGGATTCATTGATATGGAAGGGTCCATAGGTCTTAGGATTACAAAACCTAATCTCTCATACTAAACATAAGGCCCCATTGGGCCTTAAGCATAAAATTATTTAGAAAACGGTTTCTTTGTATAATTAGCTTAAGATCAACTCATTATTATATGAAATGTGTATAACTAAAGCACTAACTGAGATATCATAACAACAATTAAATGAAATAAGGAAAAGAATTACCTAATTCTAAAGAGTGATGGAAAGAATGTACCTCTAAAACACCATAAAACACATATTTCATTAAATTTGGAAATATTCTATTACGAGGATTTCATCCACGTTGAGTTTTTTTGTAAATCTCTAAATACATATTCTATTAAATCTAGAAAAATAAACTCAAAGAACTATTCCATTAAATTTGGAAGAATTAATCTAATGAGCTATTTTCTCAATTAATATTTTTTTATTTATTTCAAGTAAAACTTTAGTATTCAACCATGCAAAAGAAAATATTACATCTCAATTAGAACCAGAGGAAATATTACATCTCAATTAGAACTAGATGGCTTAGATCTAGAATTTAAAACTTCCGCTGGATTGACTTCTTTCAAAATGAGGAAAGTCATAGCCTTTGAATCCTTACATAATTTCTATTAATATTATTTATAGTTTGTATTAAATGTTAAGTTGATTAAATTATTTTATGACATAATACCAACATTGTATTTGTTACTACAACAATTATAAACATTGTCATAGTAATTATTTTTGTCTTTGTTGAGTATGTTGTTTATTTTGGAAGTTGGCACCACTTATAATCAAAACAAAAAAATATTTTATGACTTTAAAGTCTAAGTTTTACCCTTGTAATGATTAAAATAAATTATGAATTAAAATAGCAACATAATTTGTTGTTGTTGTTGTTGGTAGTGGTAGTGTATTAAAAACTAAGTTGATGAATTTTTACTTTATGAATAATAGATTGACGAGAGAAATTTCTTACCTATAGATTTATTTAATGATATTGATGTTAGTAAATCCTCCCTTATTTATTAATATTAATTATTTTAACAATCAAAATCAATTATGAACTAGAATAGCATTAGTGCAGTACAATTTGCTTTTTTTCATATACAAGAGGAAGGGGGAAAACCAACTGAACTAATTATTGCAAGTGTTCATTATTTATTTATGAAGTATTTGAACAATGTGTTTAATTGAAAAGAGTGTATTTATATTGAAAATATAGATATATTACAATATTTATATTATCATTAATATTTTATATCATCTATTAATTTATGTTAAGGCATGGAGGAATCGAACCACCATCGTCCTACTTGTAATGCAGGTGCTCTTCCATTGAACTAGCACCCTTTACAACATGAGGGGAGAGGGACTGTGTTAACACCTAGATTACACATTTCTAATCCTCTGTGACAAATCAAAATGAAGAAAGTCTTAGACTTTGATTCTTTCAAAATGATGAAATTCTTAGACTTTGATTCCTTACATAATTTCTATTAATCTTATCTATAGTTTGAATTAAATGGTAAGTTGATTAAGTTTATGTAATGACATTAATATTGTATATGTTATTATGATTAAGCAATTGAATTATAATTTGATATGGTAACTAGTACATTGTTGGTGTTGAGTTCCTATACTAGTAAAACGTTGGCACAATTTTAGAATGACCAATTTAAAAACTATTTACTCACATAATACAAATGTGTTTGTTACTGTAACAATTTTAATTCTCAACATAGCAAGTACTATTGTATGTGTTGAGTATCATGTTGTAATATATTGGAAGGTTGGCAACATTTTACAAGTGACAACAAAAACTATTATATATTAAGTGTTACTATGCTAAGTTGATTATTTTAACGATCAAATTCAATTATACGTTAGAATAGAAATATAATTTATTTATATTACTATTATTAATATTTTCTAATATAAGTTAAGATCAATGATTATATCACTAAAAATAGATTGTTGAAGATTTTTTTGCATATTATTATTAAAGTTATTTAATGACATTAATAATCAATGTGTGTTGCTATTATTATCTTGGAATTTCATTTAATTGAAATTATGTTAACTAATGTGTCTAGGTTGAGTTACCATACTAAGTCTAATTTTTTTTTTAGTATGACGTTTTATTTTTGGAAGTTGGTAGCACTTGATAGTGGACAAGAAAAAATATTTTATGACTTAAGAGTAAAATGGGTTTTATCTTAGTAATGATTAAAATAAATTATGAATTAGAATAGAGACATAATTTATTATTATTATTGTTGGTGGTGGTGGTGTATTAAAAACTAAGTGGATGAATGTTGATTTGATGAATAACATATTTATGTGAGAAATTTTACCTATAAATGTATTTAATGATATACTTTGATTATCATTCATATTTATATTTACGTATTAAAACAAAAGTCATCAATATTTGACTAGTGAATTATTAATAATTTGTGTAAGAAATTTCTTACATGATATAAAGTTATTTAACAACATATTAATATTGTGTTCTAACTATTATTAACTTATGTAGTATTGACATTAAATGTTAATACTTGGATATTGATTTTCGGGATTAAGCTATGTGAAAGCTTTTCAAACCATAATGAATTTTGCATTGTTCCCCCGACGATCATGCATGGAGTTCCCAATTGAAATGTTGGTTGAAAAACTCACTGACAACTTAATCCAAAAAATCATTCACAATGATGACAAACTGTGAAAGCCTGCACTCTGAAAGTGTTACTACTTTGTCTTTGTTGGGTATAAGATATTGCATTAGTACAAAGTTCACACCACTTTAAACTCTACATAAGAAAATATAATATTAATTAGAATGAAACAGAGTAGAACAATTAAATTTATATCAATTATAATAACAAATAATAGGGAAAAGTCACTTCAAACCTTATTGCAAGTGCCTAACATTTATTCACAAAGGAAGTCTAGAAGATGTTTTAAGATTGATTATTGAATAATCACAAACTAATCAGAAACAAAATGATTCAATAATGGTAGTTGTGGACAAACTAAGCAAGGCAGCACACTTTATACCTGTTAAAACAACTCATAAAGCTGCTAATATTGCTGACATATTTCTGGAAAAAAAACTTTCGATTGCACGGAATTCTGAAGGTAATAATTTCTGACAGATATCCCAAGTTTACTGGTAATTTTTGGAAATCTATGTTTAAAGGACTAGAGACAAAATTGAATTCCAGTACTGCTTATCATCCGCAAATGGATGGACAAACAGAAAGAGTCAATCAAGTACTAGAAGACTTGTTATGAATGTATGTTAGAGACTATCCCAAGGAATGGAAATATTATTGCACTTAGTTGAATTTGAGTATAATAATCATTATCAAGCTTCAGCTAAACTTAGTCCTTTTGAAATATTGTATGGTATGAAATCTAATACTCCCATTACATAGACTAATCCAGTTGATAGATTGATGTTAGGACCTGACTTGTTAAAAGAACTGGAACTAATAGTGAAACAAGTACAAAACAATTTGAAAATTGTTCAGGACAGACAAAACAATCATGCATACCTTAAAAGAACTCTGAAAGAATTCCAAATAGGTGAGCATGTATTTGTTAAGGTAAAACCCATAAATATATTCTTTAAGCTGGGGAGTTGTGCTAAATTAACACCCAGGTATTATGGACCATTCAAAATATTAGCAAGAGTGGGGTCAGTGGCATATCAGTTAGCTTTGCCACCTAATCTTAGAATACATAATGTCTTTCATATTTCCATATTGAAAAAGTATGTGCACAATGCTACTCATGTGACCGACTGGAATGTTATTCAGGTAAAACCTAGAGGATATTTTTAGGTGAAACCGAACTGTATTCTCGACAAGAGGGATTTTTTTCTCCGAAATCACAGCATTGGACAGGTAAAGGTGCAATGGAAACATCTCAGTCTAGATGAAGCAACCTGGGAATTGGAGAGTCATATGCGGGAGGCATATCCAGCTCTGTTCCAAGAAGACTCAGAATAAACTTAAGCAACATCGAGGACGATGTTGGACTTAACGGGGGGATTTTTGTAACACACCTAGAACTGAAAAATAAATATTTTTTACTTATTTGAGAAAAACATTATGTTAAAATTATTGTTAAGTTTTTATGACCAAGTTGGTCAAGGATGACTGTAATTGAATATTTATTTATTTTAAATAATTAAATAGAAGAGACACGTCCAAATGAGACTGTTAAAAGAGTGTTCATTGACCCACTAGGAGGAATGAGCAGTTGTAGAAGGTTGGTTGACAAGTGGCAGCACTAGTATTTCACTTTCTAGTTGTTGCAGGAAGCAAAACCCCTAAAATTGTGGTCATGTTCCTTGAGAGGAGGAACTGAGCAAATGGCTCATTTAATTCCAAAATTGACCCAAACACCTAGGCAATCTTATAAATACTATCAAATTGAGCAGGAGGCTCACTACATTCTATTTCCAAGTGAATGAGCCTTGTGACTGCTGCAAAACTGAAAATTCAGGGACACAAGGAATTTGATGAGGGGATACCTAAAATGAAATGGTTGAGTTAAGTCTGCTACTGAGTGCTAAGTTACAGCAAGATCTATGTGTGCTATTATCTAGTGATATTTGTCCTAGTGGTTCACTGAACAGGCTCGGTGGTCCTAAGCAAGTAATCTTGGCTGCTTCAGGAGACGGTTGGGTGGAACGGTCTTTCTTGGGTGTTTGTCCCCCTTTTGCAAATTATCCAGGTTCTAACTGTTTTCTATTTATCTGTGATCTAATTGTATATCTGTTCTTTGTTTTATGAAGTATGCTCAATATTTACATAAGTTTAATGCTAATTGTTTTGTATTACTCTTAAAAAGGAAGATGTAATTACTTTCATAAGATGTTATAGTCATTTTTTATGTTCATTATTCAACGATTATAGGTCAAACATTTCTTCTCTTGCGTGGATTACTAGTTATAATAACATTAACCTAATTAGTATTCTTTCCCAATGTTAGTTAAACCCTCTTTTATCACCTAAGAGTTCACTCAGTAAATTTTATGATATTATATTTCATATCAGTACTAGGGTTTTAAATAAATTAATTTTAAAACTCCTACATAACCTCTTTCAAGACATTACAGTCTCTTCAGAGTTTTATTAAAGATACCAACCAAGTATATATATCTTTTCGTATTAATAAACTCTTATATTCAAAAGCTTTCACATAAAAAAAACGAACCTCGTAGATATTTTATTTCACTTCACAGTATTAGTATTTTCTAAGTATATATATATATATATCTGTGTGTGTGTGTGTGTGTGTGTGTGTGTGTGTTATATAAGGTTTTACAAAATAAAACATTGAATAGAAACCAATATCAAAACCATTATGATTATGCTCAAACCTTACAATATTATATCGTGTGTGTGTGTGTGTGTATATATATATCCAATCTACAGCCGAGTTTTGGCCTCACGACCTAAAACCTAGTTACAGATAAGGTAAACAAAGATTCAAGGATAAAATAGTAAATAACCAGGTTTAGTGATCAAATCCGGTTAAGGATTTTGGTTAACAGAGTTACATTATAAGGGCTTTATGGCCCAACCAACTACAAATTGTTATTAAAAATACTAAATCGATATCATCGACAAGCCATAACTCTAGTTACAGGTTGAAGGTCGTTTTAGTATTATCAACTGCATTTTTAAACATACAAGAGATTTCGCAACAGCCTTATGGCTTAGTAATTATTATAAAAACAGTAACATCCACTTAAAGCTTGAATCGACTTGACAATGGCCTCATGGCCAAAATAGTTTTTATAACTAAAACGAAGCTACAGAACTGCTAAACCAAACATGATATTACATCAACAAAATCCCTCACGGGTTTCTTAATAAGAAACAAAACATTACAAGATAGTCGTAGAACTATTTATTACATTTTCAAGTCAAAAATTAAAACCATGTCATAGTTCAAGCTAAACATTTTATGCACAGTCACTTCGACTCCACGGTCGAAGAGTCTTCATAGTTGCAAAAATGTAAATGCCTTACGGATACCAAAGAAATTTACCGCTCTCATACCGAAATACTAGCGCAGATATGGGTTCCCAACCCATGCCAAGAAACCATAAAAATAAAGTTCAAGCCAGAAACTGCAAGCCACAGAACCGCCGAAACCACAATACCACCATGAGCAAGAGTGTACGCTAGAGAAAATTTGGATGAAAAATAGGCCTCCTAAGAAAAATATAAAAAAAATGGCATGTAGCCAATTTTTTATGCTATTTCACTTTTATCAAAGTTGCCCAGGGTTATTTCACTTTTATCAAAGTTACCTTTAATATATATTTTATATTAAAATCAATTTATGAGGACGGAGTTTTATGTATTGTTTTCACCTAAAATAAGGAAATAAAATTAAATACACAATTTCATCTTAAAAGTTATTTGACTTTTATGATGTATAATATTATTATTATTATAATATATTAATATTAAATATTATTATTAGTTATGATATTAGTTAAAATTTATTAGACTTGGCTTTTGATAGTTATTATAAAATATTAATTATAGTATAATATTATTATATATTAGTTATGATATTAGTTAAAAGTGTTTAAACCCAATTTTTTACGGTTATTATGAAATATTAGATATTATTAATTATTATTACTATTATATATTGGTTAAATCTCACCTAAAATATGATGTGTATATTAGTTATGTTGTTAGTTATTATTATATATTAAATACATATTATATATTAGTTAAAAGTTATTACACCCAACTTTTTGGTGTTATTATAAAATATTAATTATAATATAATATTATTATATTTTAGTTATAATAATAATTACTGTTACTATTATATATTACTTATTGGTCACATATTACCTAAAACATGGATGGAACTTTTGACGTTTATTATAATATATTATTATTATTACTATATATTAGTTATAATATTAATCACTATTATTATATATTGTTTATTGGTCATGTATTATCTGAAACATGGATGGGTATTTGACTAAGTAATATTTTTGGATCGAGTTAAAGTTGAGTAATATTTTTCCATCGAGATAAAATTATTTGACCCATTAATATTTTTGGACCGAGTAATATTTTTTAACCGAGTTAAAGGTATTGGACCAAGTAGTATTATTATATATTAGTTATGATATTAATTATTTTTACTGTTATATATTACAAATGGGAGAAGTAATACTTAAAATCTCGTAGTGGCTGACACATGATGACATGGAATTTGAATTAGGGTTGAAAGGCTCATTTTTAGTTGAAATTTTCTCTAATGGGTGCAAGTCTTACCAAGAAGAGGCTTTATTTTTCAGGAGATTGGTAATTATCCCCAATACAATGAACTTGAGTGAAAGCTCCTCAATAACAATAGCTGGAGGTCAAATTCTTTATCATGAGAACTGCATATCTATCTTATCCCAACCCAAAAAACACAAAAAAGAAGACAAATAATATTTTTACCTTGACAGAGGTGATAAATACCGCAGCAAACCGGTTGCGTAGATACCCAGGGTTGATCCTCTCAATTGTATGGGTATAATGAACAGACGGGAGGAGAGGCCAAGAGCCTGCTAACAATGCCGAGAGCATACATAACGATGCCAACACTAAGACTGAGAGTCAAAGGCACTCCCTCATGACAAAGCATAACAATACAACCCAGAAACGAAAATCAAAGCTAGTTAAACCCTTAGGGTTTATGACACGATGTTTATCCATTACAGCTGGAGGTCGTAGGGTCGTCACATGGTTCATTAAATATTAATGTTGTGATATCTATATCAACCCAACTCTAATGTTCCATGACCTGTCGAATTTTACATTACACCTTTAAACATTTTACCATCGCATGTTTCCTTTTTATGCTTGATGCTTTGCTTAGGTTTGGCTCTTAATTGTCTTGGAGATACATTGCTCTATAGGTATAGATAGATCCCTTGTTTTTATGCACAGTCTCTCGAAAGTGGCACTAGTAATACTTGAACCCTCTTTAGAGCACCTGCAATAGAATAAATGGTTTTTGTGTTAGCTCTAGGGATAAGTAAGACCATAACCAAAGACTCAAATCTCTTAGAGATGTTTAGCAACTGTCCTAAAAATTATAATTAACAAGAATTCTAACTGTAACCGATGAAAGAAAATAGAGTTGATGTTTTCCTTCATACTTAATGTAAGGTAAGTAGTATCGTCACAACGATAAATCACATTACAATGTTGGAGTGAAGAACGCTTATGAACATTGGTTTTAAAGCTAAACTAAATCAAAGTTTAGTCATAACTATGATAAGCATAAACAGATTAATTGTTGTTATAGTTGAAGTTAAGACTAGTTTTAAAAAATATATATATATTTACAAAATTAAGAGATGTTACAATAGAAATCTATACAATAATAAATCTTTATATATAAATATATAATTGTATATACTAACATATTTTAATCCCTTTTTCAAAAATATATTATTTTTATAATATATATATAAGATATCATTTCCAGTATTTTTTATTTACATTTCTCATACAATTACAATTATTTGTAATTACTTCTTGTTCTTGTAATTACTAATGGCCTATTGTGCCATAACGACAATACCCATAATACACATAAATATTCACAATGTTAAGCTAATAAAATTACTTTTTTTTTTTGGTTCATAGTCATAGACCGTAGATGCTTAATATTGGTTTATTAATGAATAGTCATTCTACTTCAAATTGATTTTTATTTAAGACAACACTTATGAGCTTTAACCAATAAGTGAACAATAACAGTCATCAACCTCTTCCCCTAATGAATTGTGTGTAGCTATCTTCTATTTGTGCCATGTCTTCAATTTCATTAGTTTAGAATTCAAATTACATAACAACTTAGAAAATCATAACAGTACTTACAAATTTTACTGATAAAACATTGACCTTAAACTCCTCATCAAATACTAATACACCATATACTTATATCTTCTATTACATTATAAGAATAAAATAAATTTTCTATTACAATATAAGCATAAAATAAAATATAATAAAAAATGTAACAAAATAAAATATAATAAAAAATGTAACAAAATAAAATCATATTTTAACCAAAAAATTTTATATATATATTCCTCCATTAAAAAAGTTATATAGATGAGACAGCGTATTTATATTCAACTTGTTTTCAACAAGGTGAGCCTTCAAATCGTCCAGTGTTGTTTGGATACACTCAGCTTCATTAACGTAATAATATTGTGAAGAGCCGTTGTTGTGCTACGGGGAGATCATTTTCTTGAAAAACAAATAATAATTATAACATATAATTATTACTCATCAATAGTGGCTTATTAATATTTTATTGAGGTGTATTCAGTTTTTCTTTATAGCAATATTCATTGTTGTATGTGCTTTTTTTAATATTAATATCCAATACAAATATATTTTTATGACTATATACTTGTAACTATGTGCGTCATAATGCTTAATGTCATTGCATCGAAGAGGTGCATTCTATAGCCCAGTAGAGAAGAGATGTGTAACTCCATCTGTGCTCATCTTAGAGTTGACAAGTATACTTTATAATAATAATAATAAAAATATTATTAAAAATAACATGCTGCCTTAAATTAAATTTAAATTATTTAGAATTGCATATATATAAAACAACATAAATTAAATAAACTAAAACCATAAACATTGGATTACACATTCCTAACATTTCCACTCTAAAAAAGGGTTTCCACCTTGACATGTGTGATCCCTCTCAGTGCTTGGTAGATCCATTTTAGATGGATCTATGCTAATAAACATAACAAAGACAAGCCAATTTGTTATCCTTGCATGAACTTTTATATGATTAATATTTTGCTCAAAATGCTTGGCTGTGTAATTTGAGCAACTACATAGACTTTGAAGGATAACAATTCCCTCAAATGGAGCTTTGGAATATTTCTATTAAACTTAATTAGTATTAGTTATATTTATAATTATTTGGGAGTGTTGTGTATATTAGCCGTATTGTGTATGTGATGTCCTATACATTATAGTTCTAGATGCAATTTCAATTTTATATTATTTGTATATTTAAATGTTATTTTGGACTATATGGTCTTTGTAAGTTTTCTTATGCATGTATATAGTATTTCATGATTCTCTTAAGATACATCACAAGTGGCTCTAATATCAGTTAAAAAAATATTTTTTAAAAGTTGCGTGTTGATAGGCAAAATAGAAATACATAGATAAATAGTTTTAAAATGATAATACAATGCTACATATAACATTGTGTACATTTAAATATAGTATGTTAGAGGATGGGCCACATTATATAATTAGTTATTTTACAACTATTAACATATGACTCCTAAGGAAGGTCTCTTCCAAGTTTACTCATTGCCCTACATCTCTTTCATGGGAAAGAGAGACCTAGAAGTGAGATAGTGATTTGAAGCTTTTTGCCATGTAGCATAACAATCTCAAAGTTACTTAGTACAACACCCTTTACAGGAGCAGCATGAAAAGCACTAAGGATTATAGTACAATCTAGTCTTAAGAGCCCAAGGTATCCTTCAACACCTACCCACCCCCTACACCATGCCCCTCTTTACCCAAATAATAATAATAATAATCCTTTCTTTAGCAAACGCAATCCATAAGTGAATATGAAATATTGCAACTCAGTTTTAGCTGTCAAGCTATGGCCAAGTGTCATCAATTCCAATATTTCATAGTCTTTTAAATGCAATGTCATTATTTAATCTCTCTCTATCCTTTCAATATCACAAACTAATCACAAACACACACACACACATATATATAACACACACACACACACACACACATATATATATATACTTAGAAAATACTAATACTGTGAAGTGAAATAAAATATCTACGAGGTTCGTTTTTTTTATGTGGAAGCTTTTGAATATAAGAGTTTATTAATACGAAACGATATATATACTTGGTTGGTATCTTTAATAAAACTCTGAAGAGACTGTAATGTCTTGAAAGAGGTTATGTAGGAGTTTTAAAATTAATTTATTTAAAACCCTAGTACTGATATGAAATATAATATCATAAAATTTACTGAGTGAACTCTTAGGTGATAAAAGAGGGTTTAACTAACATTGGGAAAGAATACTAATTAGGTTAATGTTATTATAACTAGTAATCCATGCAAGAGAAGAAATGTTTGACCTATAATCGTTGAATAATGAACATAAAAAATGACTATAACATCTTATGAAAGTAATTACATCTTCCTTTTTCATAGTAATACAAAACAATTATCATTAAACTTATGTAAATACTGAGCATACTTCATAAAACAAAGTACAGATATACAATCAGATCACAGATAAATAGAAAATAGTTAGAACCTGGATAATTTGCAAAAGGGGGACAAACACCCAAGAAAGAACGTTCCACCCAACCGTCTCCTGAAGCAGCCAAGATTACTTGCTTAGGACCCCCGAGCCTGTTTAGTGAACCACTAGGACAAAGATCACTAGATAATAGCACACATAGATCTTGCTGTAACTTAGCACTCAGTAGCATACTTAACTCAACCATTTCATTTTAGCTATCCCCTCATCAAATTCCTTGTGTCCCTGAATTTTCAGTTTTGCAGCAATCACAAGGCTCATTCACTTGGAAATAGAATGTAGTGAGCCTCCTGCTCAATTTGATGGTATTTATAAGATTGCCTAGGTGTTTAGGTCAGTTTTGGAATTAAATGAGCCACTTGCTCAGTTCCCTCTCTCAAGGAACATGACCACAATTTTAGGGGTTTTGCTTCCTGCAACAACTAGAAAGTGAAATACTAGTGCTGCCACTTGTCAACCAACCTTCTACAACTACTCATTCCTCCTAGTGGATCAATGAACACTCTTTTAACAGTCTCATTTGGATGTGTCTCTTCTATTTAATTATTTAAAATAAATAAATATTCAATTACAGTCATCCTTGACCAACTTGGTCATAAAAACTTAACAATAATTTTAACATAATGTTTTTCTCAAATAAGTAAAAAATATTTATTTTTCAGTTCTAGGTGTGTTACAAAAACCCCCCCGTTAAGTCCAACATCGTCCTCGATGTTGCTTAAGTTTATTCTGAGTCTTCTTGGAACAGAGCTGGATATGCCTCCCGCATATGACTCTCCAATTCCCAAGTTGCTTCATCTAGACTGAGGTGTTTCCATTGCACCTTTACCTGTCCAATGCTGTGATTTCAGAGAAAAAATTCTCTCTTGTCGAGAATACAGTCCGGTTTCACCTAAAAATCTCCTCTAGGTTTTACCTGAATAACATTCCAGTCGGTCACATGAGTAGCATCGTGCACATACTTTTTCAATATGGAAATATGAAAGACATTATGTATTCTAAGATTAGGTGGCAAAGCTAACTGATATGCCACTGACCCCACTCTTGCTAATATTTTGAATGGTCCATAATACCTAGGTGTTAATTTAGCACAACTCCCCAGCTTAAAGAATATATTTATGGGTTTTACCTTAACAAATACATGCTCACCTACTTGGAATTCTTTCAGAGTTCTTTTAAGGTATGCATGACTTTTTTGTCTGTCCTGAACAATTTTCAAATTGTTTTGTACTTGTTTCACTATTAGTTCCAGTTCTTTTAACAAGTCAGGTCCTAACATCAATCTATCAATTGGATTAGTCTATGTAATGGGAGTATTACATTTCATACCATACAATATTTCAAAAGGATTAAGTTTAGCTGAAGCTTGATAATGATTATTATACTCAAATTCAACTAAGTGCAATAATATTTCCATTCCTTGGGATAGTCTCTAAAATACATTCATAACATGTCTTTTAGTACTTGATTGACTCTTTCTGTTTGTCCATCCATTTGCGGATGATAAGCAGTACTGGAATTCAATTTTGTCTCTAGTCCTTTAAACACATATTTCCAAAAATTACTAGTAAACTTGGGATATCTGTCAGAAATTATTACCTTCAGAATTCCGTGCAACCGAAAGTTTTTTTTCCAGAAATATGTCAGCAATATTAGCAGCTTTATGAGTTGTTTTAACAGGTATAAAGTGTGCTACCTTGCTTAGTTTGTCCACAACTACCATTATTGAATCATTTTGTTTTTGATTAGTTTGTTATTAACTTATGTAGTATTGACATTAAATGTTAATACTTGGGTATTGATTTTCAGGATTAAGCTATGTGAAAGCTTTTCAAACCATAATGAATTTTACATTGTTCCCCCGACGATCATGCATGGAGTTCCCACTTGAAATGTTGGTTGAAAAACTCACTGACAACTTAATCCAAAAAATCATTCACAATGATGACAAACTGTGAAAGCCTGCACTCTAAAAATGTTACTACTTTGTCTTTGTTGGGTATAAGATATTGCATTAGTACAAAGTTCACACCACTTTAAACTCTACATAAGAAAATATAATATTAATTAGAATGCAACAGAGTAGAACAATTAAATTTATATCAATTATGATAACAAATAATAGGGAAAAGTCACTTCAAACCTTATTGCAAGTGCCTAACATTTATTCACAGAGGAAGTCTAGAAGATGTTTTAAGATTGCTTAGTTTGCTTAGTTTGTCCACAACATGTCATTATTTCCCATGATCCGTAGCTACCAAGAACCAAATCACAAAAATAAAAAGCATGTGGTACTTCCATAATAAAGACAAATACATCAGCAACATCATAGAATAAACCATAGAGTGATCACATGTCATCAGCATATGAAGCAGGAGTAATGGACTCTCAACCAACAACCTTTTCCAGTACTTTGACCATAATGTACACTACGAGAACACCCTAAAAATGCCTATTATTCTATTTTTGTGGAGGCAAAGCTTTTTAATTATTGGATTTTAAATAAGGGGATATGTTCGTTGTTACACTTCGCAATCGATCTAATGTTTACAATATTTTGTGTAAACATCTGCAACTCCAAAGTTGAAGTTAACATCTAAAACTGGCAATGTCCTGGGACAGAGATTCAATCAAGAAATTTCACAAAATTTTAGGACATATGCTAATGTCAAGAACTGGAAAATTGTAAGCAAAGCTCACTTCCATCACAAAATGATCTACAATTTCAAACTCTGCAAAATATTTTTACTTCAAAACAAAAAACATAATTCATGTTAATAATATGCAAGAACAGATTCTATGATTTCAGCTTTCTATTATTTAAATGAAGATGCACGTCCAGAATGAAACACAGCTGTAATGTTTGAACAAACTGAAACATCCATGTTCCCAACTCTGTGTGTAATAAATTTGAATAAGGAAACAATCAAGCATCCAAATTCAGGCAAAGCCAAACACTACAGAATACCAAATTTGAAATAACAAAGCCTGAAAACTGAAACCAGCCTAGTAATTGGAAGTCATTAGACATTAAATGGTGGATTAATACTGGAGCATTAATAAGCATTTTTAATGAAGACCAGAGATGATAATATACAGGCAAATCTGTGCTGGCAGTTTTTATGAAATTGAAATATATTTCAGGCAACGCACATACTAGCCTTTGGAATCAAAATTAACTTGGATAAAAGAAATAAATCTGTGCTGGCAGCTTTTTATCAAATTGAAATATATTTCAAGCAACACAAATTTGAAATAACAAAGCCTGAAAACTGAAACCAGCCTAGCAATTGGAAGTCATTAGACATTAAATGGTGGATTAAGACTGGAGCATTAATAAGCATTTTTAATGAAGACCAGAGATGATAATATACAGGCAAATCTGTGCTGGCAGTTTTTATGAAATTGAAATATATTTCAGGCAACGCACATACTAGCCTTTGGAATCAAAATTAACTTGGATAATAGAAATAAATCTGTGCTGGCATTTTTTTATCAAATTGAAATATATTTCAGGCAACACACATACTAGCCTTTGGAATCAAAATTAACTTGGATAATAGAAAAATTATTCTTGGCACCAAATTCAGCTTAGATGATAGAAAACTTAAGGCTCTAGACGATGAAATCCCACAAATAAGCCGATGAATGGCATATTTCATAGTCGGAGCACAATTTTTTAGACAAGCATCTTTAGCAGCTTCTAGCTTTAAATCTCCATCATCGTTTCCCTTAGTGTCGCTTTGTTCATAAACCGTCTGGACTTCCTGCAGCTCCTGAACTAAAGTTAATGTAGCGGCTGCCCTAATCTTGGCATCTGCAGAGGAGAGGTTTCTAAACACATCCATGTGTAACTCCGGTTGAACAGGGCCATCGTCTTTCTCGTGTGGAGGGTTACTCCAGAAAGCTCGGGTTTGTAAGCTTCATCAACACATCCATTCTAAGCATAACCCGAAATCACAGATGTACAAGATACCAGATTCCTTTCAAGCATTTCATCAAAGATTTTGACAGCCTCATCAACCAATCAATTTTGTGCATATCCCACTGTCCACAATCATTGATGTCCAGAAGACCACGTTTTGTTCAGGCATTTTGTCAAACAGGTCGAGAGCCTCATTAACATACCCCTTCTGTGCATATTCTGCAATCATAGCATTCCATGTGACAACATCTCGTCTAAGCAATTTGTCAAACACATAACATGCAGTGTTGATCTTCCCATATTTTGTATACATGTAAAGAAGGGCATTCCCCACAAAAACTTCAGAGTGAAACCCACTTCTGATTATTTCTTCATTAACCTCCACCACTGCTTCCAAGTGAGTACATGCTGGGAGAAGGCTGGATAGAGTGAATTGATTGGGGAGAATACCTGTTCCTTGCATTTGATTGAAAAGTGTCAACGCTTCTTTGCCATGGCTAGCCCTAGAGTAAGCTGCAATCATGATACTCCATAAGACCACATTTCGCTCAGGCATTTGCTCCAGAAACCTGCGACCATCGATTAAATTCCCGCACTTGGCATACACGCTTAGGAGTTTATTGGGCAGAGCCTTAACAATGCAATTAAATTTGAAAGCACTTTGGATGATGTGAGCATGGACCAGCTTGGCCTCCGGTAGAGCTCTGTTAATGAGGCATACCTGCAAGAGAGAGAGAATGATAAGCATAGCAATCTACTTGTTCGTCCATCAAATGCAAAATGCACTTGTCTTCTCTCAATCGCCTTTGTTTACACACCATCTCACATCGTTCTTCACTCAGGTTAGCATTCTTCGACACCACAAGGGCTTTTAGTTTCGCCAGGTGACTGCCTACCTGGTAAAAG
>LPNX010019221.1:251756-266166 GCA_001517045.1 Pseudotsuga menziesii | reverse complement strand
CAATCAATGTGGGATAGAGATATAAAGGGCATCAAAGGCAATATGAAGCCTAAAGATTAATGTGCATCGAAAAGTAAAAATTTTGGGAGCTTGACGATAGGATAAACAACAATGTTTTAGAGATGCAATGAGAGAGGCATCAAGGGCTTATCCCCCAGGTGCTCTAATTGTTGATATTGTGATAGAGAATTGAGTCTATGATCCATACTCTGCAATACACATTGATTTGACCACCCTACAAGGTTATCCCAAGGCTGCAACTCCTCTAGAAGGTGATTCATATCAACCCTAAAGATTCAAAAGGCTAGGAACAACAAATAAACCTCTTCAACATGCATGCAAACTCTTCAAATGCATCTCCAAGAGTATTCAAATAGACCACAAGAAGGAATGCTAATCAATGCTTTGTTGGTTGCTACCAGATGAACCCTATAATTTCTGTTTAAGAGTGACGGCTTGCAGTTTGTTTATTCAATCACCCTCCAACAACAGCCTTACTTCCCAATGAGGTTTTAATCCATGAAATTCTTTTTAGATCTAGACTGCTGCAAATCATTTTCAAGTCACATGTTAGCTGATGCTTAGACTGCTGCACATGAAATGACGCCTAAAGGATGCCTAGAATTGAAAATAAGGCTGCCTCTACATAGGAACATGATCATATTTGCCAATGGACACCAATAAATTTCACCCAGAACATAGCATAATTGCTTCTCAGCTAGGGCTTCGACTGTGTTCTTGCAAGGGGTAGCTGCCCCAATGGAATACTTGGATTTGGAGGATGAATGGAATCATAAAGGCTCAAGATGGAGTGGTGTGGCTTTCCTTGCATAGCTATATCACCTTGGGTCATTATTGTGCACGATGTCATCATTGGAGGTTGACACTAGTACTTAGGAGTGGAGCACTTCGCTTATGTGTGGCTTACTTATATTTAGTAGGCTTGGTTGTAAGGCTTAAGCTGGCCTATGCTATATTGTTGTCCTTCCTTGCCTCTCATATAAACAGAGAAAGGAGAGAGTATTTCCAAACATCACAACACATCACAAATTCAATTTTATCTCTTCTTTGGGGTGCTCTCTTAGTGGTATGCTAAGGTTCACGAGGAAACCCTAGTGGAGCATAAGAGGAGAAGATGGATGATTCTTTCTTGAATTCTTCTTTGTACATTTGATCTCTCTCTCTTGGGCATTGGGGCTTCTTGGTCTCTTGGAGCATCTTGGATTCTAGGATTAGGGTTTCATCCTTTTGAGGCTAGAGATTAGGGTTTGATGTATTTGGGGAAGAAAAGGAGGAGGCTGTCTTTCCTTGGATATGTTGATGTTTGTAGCTCAGACAAGTATTTCCATGATTTTGTGTCTTACTTATGGAAATCATCATTAATACCTCTTTGGAACCTAGGAAATTCACTTATTTAAAGTCTATTAAAGTGAATGCCTGTTTAGATGATTGAGGCTGAATTGGAGAAATGCCCAAGTTTTTGGCATTAAAGATTTAAATTAATTAAATGAATCTCAACCATTGATCTCAAATGAGTGAGATTTAATCTCATCAATTGGAGTTAGGGTTTTTGTTCATCTCAATAGTATCAAAGGTAGCTGAGGAGAGAGAGGAAGATACACCATCACAAGAGTGAAACTCAAGCATCGAGTTGGAGAGAGAAAGACATTGTACTTCCATTTTTTTTCCATGAGAAAAACAACATTTCAAAAGACATTTGTAGGGGGGGCGTACCAGTCAAGCAGAGCCATCACTTGTTTGTAGGGGTAGCCGTACAAGATTCTGTACAATGGTACAAATCCATACTGCAGAGTCCATACCATTATACAGATCAATCGTATAGGGATTCAATCCAGTCATTTGGATCTGTACAAATAATCATCTGTATAGTCGTATAGATTGGCCACGTGCATAATTCTGTACAATTGTACGGACCATACAATGGCCGCACAAGGCCATACAAGGAAACAGATTCAACAGCTTGTTTGTAGAGGGTTTTTCGGGGTGTTTTTTTTTCGTTAGTAAGATGGGACCCTTCTATTACTAGATCAAAACTAAAGATATTTACATATCCTTCTCCTTAAAACATGGAGTCAGGCATCGGTTTGATATCCAAAAAAGAAAAGTAAAAATGATAGCCCATAAAGAAAGGAAGAGGAGCATGAGAGCAGCCCATCCCTTCAGCGTGGGCGCTCGATCCTGAAAACAGACAAGTGAATCCGATCCATAACAAAACATAGACCTACTGTGCAAGCGCGTGGGCAAGGTGTAGAGTAGATTCTATTTCAAGCACGATGTTTCAGCCTAAATGACACATTTTTTGCGACATGTTGCAAGACCAAATGTATTTACCCTTGCGACATACCTCCAATACTAAGTTTATTTTATTGTGAAAATGCATTCAGGCACCATGAATATTTTAGTGTGACACCATTCATGGCAATGATGTGCCCACAGATAATGGGTCTCGATATGAAAGAAGGAACATTTGGAGAGCTTAGCATAAATATTTTTCTCTCCCATATACTTCAAAATCAATGTCAAATACTCCATGTACCCCTTTGGAGTTCATGAATAGATCAATATATAATTAAGGAATAGTTGAACAAACTTTTATAGGTACTTATGAAATAAGGAATAACTGAACGAACTTGTCTAGGTACTTATGAAATTTACCATTCATGGGAATCATTCATTCATACTATAGGCACATTAGTCAACCCAAATTGAACATAGTTTGAAGTTGCATAAACATAACACCATCTGACGCTAAAGGAATAAAAACAACACAACTTCCATAGAACTACTAGATGCCATGGGAATAAAATTAACACAACTTCATGCTACAGTCAATGCCATTTATCTTCACCCAATAATCATTATCACCCTTTTAGGACACAACAAACAAACAAAATACAATCTTCCATTTGAAAAAAAGTTATATTTTACATAAATTAAAAATTGGCAAGATTTAATGAATGTAGTATTTGTGTTTTCAAATTAAGAAATATACATGTGGGGGTTCAATCAACAACAATGTTAATTTTAACACAGGAACCAGTGAATGCCTCCTTTCATTGTAGCAGTTCTGTCCCTCATTTAGGCACAAAAATGCATGAAAGAGCAGAGAAGTTAAAACGGGTAGAATACTAAGGAATTTGGATGACCACATTTGCATTGGTAGGCCGTTGAATTGCACCCAGATTGGGCACAAACATTGAACATATTGGTTAGCTGAGAAATCCTCAAACCTGGGGACTAACAAGGTATTCTTATAAATCCAAGGCCCTTGTGACATTTCGTTTGGGACATGGGACTTGTTAGCGAATGGAAATAGAAAAAATACTTTGGTAAGGGTTCTGGTTTGGACATATTTCCAACCAAAGGCCCCCCAGGGTTCCCTATCCCAGCTACAGATTATAGCTTTAGGGGGAACCCGCCCCGTAAAATTCCCTAGCAAGGTTTCTTCCATATAAGCATACACACAGTATCAAGCTGATCAATTGGGTTTTCTATAGTAACATAATTGTCAGTTTCGTAATTACCATGTTGAATTCTCGATAGTCATAAATGTAGAACAAAACACAAAGTATAGATCAATCGAGGGAGCATATTTTCCTTGTATGCAATCTATAGCTGAAGTTGCTTATGTCAACACCATTAAACTCTACTGTAAAAATAGGCTCAAACATATTAGGCCAAATAGATATTATTACAACTACAGGCTATGGATTACATACTAGGTTTCTCTTCGTCATTTAAAGCATAATATGGATATGCTTCATCTATTGCATGCAGCAAGACTAAGGCCAACTCAGCCTGTATTTGTAATCATATCTATTTGGCCTAAAGCTACAAGTCCTAATCCCCCTGAAGCTACAAGCCCTAATCTCTAGTGGCATTCTCAAACAATTTTTCCTTACCTTGCAGGTGATAACTCATCAATTAACAATCTCTCTTCATCATCATCCTCATCAAATTTGCTTCTGAAAATGGTGTTTGACAACTTCATGTATATGGAGACTCTCTTTTGAAAGGCGAGGAGGAGGGTGGTGGGGAACCATGTGCATGAAAGATTTGATTTTAGGAGGGAGCACAGAGGAGGAGGGCGGTTGGGAACCTCCATCAATGGCATCCATGACGTCTGCAAAAGAGGCGAACCCGAGAACCCTAACGTGCGAACTGAAACCCTAGCAGAGAGACTAAAAAATTTTGGTTATCCCCTATGTAAATATTTACATAATTTCAATGAATGGTCACAAAAATAACATGACCATTTAAAATAACTTCCATAGTTTCAAAAAATAATAATTAATTAGTTTTATATTTTTTTTTTCAAAACAACACAACCATTTTCTATAAAATAGTAAATTAAATCCCTCAAACATAACTCATTCTAAGGACACCTATAAATTAAAAAAAAAAAAAACCTTAAACTTAATTTCCCCAATTTGACAAATATCTTTTGAAAACTTGAAATTTTAGTGGCTATACCGCCAATGACATTGAAATCACCGTTTTTGCTCATTTACTGGGAATAGAAATTGCTCGATCAGGTGGGGAATTTCAGTCATGGGTTGGAAAACTTCACTTCATATTGCTCGATCAGGTCGGGAATTTCAGTCATGGGTTGGAAAAATTCACCTCATAGCGGCACGTGGGGATCGACCTGCATCTCCTCAAGTCGATTTCACTGATTTTTTCACAAAGGGACTTTCACAGATTAGGTTGTGTTGCATTCTGGTCAGGATGAACGTTTTAGGTATTTTCTCAATCTTCTGCAACAATATTTTGTTCAACTTATTTTCCCTGCACACTCCATCCCTGTAAACTTCACACAGGGTCGATTTCACTGATTTTTCATAAAGGGACTTTCACAGATTAGGTTGAGTTGCATTCTGGTCAGGACGAATGTTTTAGGTATTTTCTCAATCTTCTGCAACAATATTTTGTTCGGCTTATTTTCCCTATACACTCCATCCCTATAAACTTCACACCTGATAAGTTTACACCTAATAGATTAATGTTGGCTCCTCCCTCCTTTACTGCCCACTTCAGATTGGATGTGATATGCAACCCACTATAGCTCAAAAAATATTTAGATATTAAACAACCAACACTGTTCATTAAGTTTGAGGAAGTGCTATCTGCCACGCATCCACCAAAATTCCAATCGCAGACCATGTTGTCACCTTCTTGTCGCATCATGCAAGAGGAAAAGTGGGTGTTGTCGCATCATGCAAGAAGAAATAACGTATTCGCCCTTTGAAATTTGTTGCAAATATTCCATTTACCTCCGATTTCCTATTAAATTTACCATGAACCCTTCAATCGCCACCGATTTCCAGTTGTAGAGGTTTTAATCAACTAGATCGCCCTCGATTTCCATTAGTAGAGGTTTTTAGCAGCTAGATCGCTCCAGATTTATGGCAGTAGAGGTTTATAGTAGCTAGATTGCCCCCGATTTCCTGCAGTAATGGTTCATAGCAGCAAGTACACTGTAAATCAAAGGTACGGTTGCAATATGGAATGCTTGACAACTCCTCTGTTCACTAATCTCGTTCTTCCATTTGCAGATTTGGTACCAAATTGCTCGAAAAAATAATATTTTTTAGCATAATTACTCCAAAAATCCAATAATTTCACTAACATGTCACTGATAGGTCCCTTTGCATCAATGGCTAATCCTGTTACAATTGTACTAAGCATGCTCAAATTAACTACTATAATACCATACATGGCAGGCAAACTAGAACTGATAAAAACATTGACTGTGTAGTACTCTGTGTCAAAATAAATAACAAGACCAGCCCATAGACCAATAGAAACCCAGATGAAAATCTTGCAATACTTCAGAACCTTTAAATTTACAATCTAAACATTGAACTGTAGATAAAAATACTGAGCATGAAAAATCCACAACCTTCAAATTTCACCTAGCCTACACCACCTCGAGCTCAGGATTATCCTTGAAATGGAGAACAGTCTAACTCAGGAAATCAAAGTTTGGATGGAAGTCTGCATAAAAATTGCAACAAATCAATCGTCTTTTATATAATCATTATTATAGGGTTGAGGGTTATTTAGGTGATAAAGTGGACAATTTACAAGTCGAGGAACAATTCCAATAGCAAGATGGACTTTGAAATCTGGGGTAGAGCATAAAACACCCCTCCAAAACACATCCTGAAACTAGATTCAAGCATGAAACTTACTATGCTTCCTTATAGAACAAAGAGGATCATGCACTGGAGCGGCTTGCTCTCGTCAACATATTAATAATCTTCATTTTACGCAACTCAGGCTGTTGTGCAAGGTAGCAGAATGACCCTGGCCAAGGACATACGGTAAGGAACAGGTGGCTATATAAACATCAATCTTATTCTAGTTCAAACCCAATCCAATTTTTCCAATGGGTCACTTTGAATAAAATCTCTGTAGATGTGCCATTAGATGTATTTGTGTTTTTGTCTGTCTCTTTTTTGTCAAAAAGAACGGCAGCTATGGATTCCCTTCAAAAGGAAAAAATATTTTCTGTCTAGTTGAAAAAATAGAGTTCAACCACATTCCTCAGGTGGGGATTGGTCAAGGTAGTAAAGGAATAAATGTCTAAGTGGGCACATCCTCTTGACCTGAATGGAGTTCAAATGACTTTTTGAGAACACAATTACTAACCTATAGGACTTAACTAATCAGATTAGTGTCCTTTCATATACCTAGTTAGCAAGATAAATTTCATTAGTAGTGGTGCAACAATGACTGTCTATGTTGTTTGTTAGGTCACATTTTTTCATTTCAGACATAAGAAAAGTTAAAACTGTTTTCAATAGTTATTGAACGACCAAACCTTTTGTGTCATTTCTGAGATTGACAAAAGCTAAGGGAGAACTTCCTCTTCCAATTACACTAATACAATTCCATTTGGCATTGTCACTAGCCATTTTTTTCCTCTTTACTTCCTTTCAAAGATACATGAATGCCTTTTGAATGAGCAAACCCGTTTTGGCATGGTTTATATGAACCTGTCTAAGGTGAGTCCAACATCTGGTCAATTCAAGTTAATTTTAACTCAATCTTGCAACTATCTTTGCTCATGCATTAAGAACACTGTTCACGAGTCTCCCTGGGTGGCCATTTGGTTTAGTATTGCTTTAATGGAAAATTGGTTAACAAGTTTGTAAATTTTTTGGTGAAACATTATTTGCAACTAGTATTATTTGGAAATTATTTAATTAAGGACATGACAGTCACATAGTGACAGATGGTATGATTTTAGGGTATTTTGAAAAGAAGTTTGTGAATCCTGATGGTTAATATGAGGATGATTTACTAATGTTTAAGTTTCCATGTTTGTAATGATTCTAGCGCGATGGAAAATTTTAGTTGATGTGAAATTCTTGTTTGGGTATAAATTTGTAATCCATAAATTGTTTTTGAGGGGTTGGATGAATAGAATAAAAATTTGGTTCTATTCCACAACTATGTTCTCTTTGTGTATGCTTAGTTTTTGGTGGAAAAGTGGTTTATATTTACCCATATCCATCAATTGGTATTAGAGATAATTCAAGCTTTGGTCATTTCCAATGATTGGTATCAGAGTTGGTTCAAGATTTGATCATTTCCAACAAGTGCTATCAAATCCAGTAAGGATAAAATCAGAGGAGAATAATGGTGTTGATCTAGTCTCCACTAGTCATATGTTGTGGTGAACCCAACCAATAGTGTTGAACACTGAGCTATGTTCTTGGTATTGATATTTGCTCTTCCGTATAGTGAGTTTATCAAGTCGGCTAGGTTGAATGGAGAAGTTATTCTCTATTCGAAGTCTTGAGACACAGGTTTTACTAGGTTTGAAATGCATGGTCTATGTGTTGAGCTAATTGTTCTCCTAATCATGTTGTTCTTGGATACCCTCTAGCTATATGTACAATTGCCAAGAAGTTGTGTCATCCATGTGTACCCTATGTGAGGATCACTCCAATAGTGACGATGTCATATTTATACATGTGCAAGTATAGTAAGTTGGTTTAGCCTAAAAGTTGCTTGTTGTTGGCATTGTCATTAGTGCACCAGTAGGGAGTAACGTTGGGTATTGTGAGTAGAAGTATCTAAGTGGTATTAAGGGGAAGGAAATCCCCGGTGCATAAAAAACTACGAGTCCTATTTTTTTTGTTCTTGTGCATGTCTCTAGTTCAAGAGTGAGATGGTTGTAGAGCCTGTTGGTTGTGAGAAAGTGTAGTTGACTAGAGGATATCCATCTTATTGTTTCTAAAACTCCTTATGACCAAGTTGAGTGGCACATATTGGTTTTTATTTGAATTCATTGATGAAGTTTGAGTAGGTCACAGCCTATGTTGTGTTATGTAGTGTGTTGTGTCATGTGAAGTCGAGAAGAATCTCATATAGTATTTGACTATTGTGTATGAGAAAGGTGACCGAGTTATATGGGTTATGTGATTTAGTCATAAAAAGGATGAAATATTGTGTTTAAGCTACCTAGTTAAGTTGTGTTCTATTGAGTAGCAATGAGATATAGTAGATAATAAGTGAAGGGTACATTTTTACTATGGAAATGACAAATGAGTTCAACAACAAACACCACCAACATTTGGGGATAAAGAGGGATTAGTGCTCTTAATTAAATTCCATTTTCCATCATCATCATAGTGTGTGACTGTGTGGAAAAGAAGAAGAATAGTGAATGTGTGGAAAAGAAGAATAGTGAATGTGTGAATGAAGTCATGCCCAGCCCAATCAATGGTTTTGGAATAAGTGAAGGGTACATTTTTACTATGGAAATGGAAAATGAGTTCAACAACAAACACCACCAACATTTGGGGATAAAGAGGGCTTAGTTCTCTTAATTAAATTCTATTTTCCATCATCATCATAGTGTGTGACTGTGTGGAAAAGAAGAAGAATAGTGAATGTGTGGAAAAGAAGAACAGTGAATGTGTGAATGAAGTCATGCCCAGCCCACAAGGGCTCCAAAATAGTCATGGTGTGCTAGGAAGAGGCCAACACATTCATGCCCAGCTGGAGAGGAGGAAAAAACAATAGAGAGAAGGAAAACACAGTCACAGCCTGGACCATAGAAATATATAAGCAACAGGAAGTTAGCAACCCAAACGATCAACTCAAGGTAGCAGTAACTCTAGGCGTCAATCACAAACCAACAAGGATCATATTTGAACTTCATTCATGTCAAGAACTCCCTAGAAATCGAGAAGTGAACTTAATTTATAATCTTTAAAAGTATTCTGGAAACGTCACTTAGACAATAAATGGACAATCTAGGTGTATTTTAGGCCTTAATCAATATTTGCAGCCTCATTTCTCCATATGTTGGGTACCTAAGTAAAGAAAAGCAATAAAACCCTAAAATTTACAAATCTGGGTAGTTCCTTTGGGATTATATCAGTACTCTTATCATCCAAACAACAACATTTTAAGGCCACTTGGTAGACCTGAAGGTGTGTGCCAAACAACCACCCTTCCTAAGGAAATTCAATTCAAAATACCATCAAACCTCTTACAAAATGCAGTGAACAAGTGTGAAATTGGCTACCAAGAAAGTGATAATCCTCATTACCAAAGTTGTAGACACTTAAAGTTATAGTACATCAGATAAAACTACAAGTCTTGAGAAGATATGAAGTCGTTGCAGAAGACCTTTATTTCCCACCAGTGAAGCATATATACCATTGACAATAGAAGTCACTGACATAAAGTCTCCAATAAAATCTGCATCTGGCATGAAAGGGACATGAGTGTGAAATATTGAAGTAAAAGAGCAAAGAGTACTCAATAAAAACTAATCCCTTTCGTTTAGAAATTTAGTTCTCTTATAGGTGCCATGCAAGGTTACTTCAACACCCTAAAAGCGTGATAAACTTGTCTCCAAGATAATTCCCAACTTTGGAAGGGGGTGTCTAGATGTCCTCCTTTCTATGAAATGTTTCCCTAGGTGACCCCCAAAATCCATGGGCATGGGAAACACAAGGGGATTTCCCTTGACCCTACAAGACATGTTCCCGTGGAGCATTGAGTTTTTGTTGTAAAACTAGAAGTGTTCCATTTTCAATGTTAGATTAGGTTATATTTGAGCAGTGAGTTAACTACTATTCCAGATTTAGAAGTATAATTTTACACTTTGATTTTGTTATTTTTGGATGTTCGAGTTTCTAGACTCAGAAGTTTGCTTGTTCAAAATTAGATTAGGGTTTTAATTTTTTAGTTTGGGTTCCCACAGAGGTGTGATACTTTGTATTTTTCTCCTATCCTTTTAGTATTTATCAAGCTGCAGGTGCCCAGGATTTCATTTATATGTGATGAAGTTATTTTCTTTAATCAAGTACTAATGGTATATTCAGGGTTCTTGAGTTCATTATGCTTCACTCAACTTATTGGAGCAAGGAGTCCAATAAATCCTTGTCTGAAATAGCAAGAAGAAATGGGGAACCATGAGGTACAGGAAGTTCTCCCTGTTGAGGTTTAAAACTTTAAAGTCCCCTTTCTGAAAAATCACTGCAGAAGTAGATAAGATAAGATAGTTTATTAATGTTTAACAAGTGACCATAAATAAGTCAAAGGGACTGATAGGTACATCAGAAACAAGACATAGTGGGAGAGCGACTATAGCTACTAAAGAAAAACCTTGAATGGACAAAAGGGGAAGGGACCATTTAAGGTAGTGAGACCCTGGGATAATGAGCTGGAGATGAATATGTGCCGATTGCCAATACAATAGGCTCATCGTGTATTGGATTCAAAAATTTAAATGCATATCCAGTGTGTGAGCAACTCAATAGATGGTAATGAAGTATGTTCTTGGAAACGAGTAGGTGTAGGAATAAATTGTAGTGGAGGTTTCCCTGGCTCATGAGATTTGCCAAGAACTATTGGCAACTGCTTTTGTATCTCGAAAGAACCTGGAGCGAAATCAACACTATGTTTGATGGTTCTAACTTATAAGAGTGGAAAATCCTCAAGGTTCTTCAAAAACGTCTGAATGTCCAGTTGCAATAGCTTGAATGAAGAAGGGAGCTGCTTGAAAGTTGATACCCGATTTATTTTGGCAGGTCACAGGTAGTTCAAAGAATGTATTACATTGTTTGATTACTTGATTTCTATCAGAAGGGCTGGGCAAAGAAGAAGATGTGAGCTTGTATACTTTCTCATCTTTTTGAAATCCTGTAGGTGTTGTGATGCCCAAGGGAATTTCTGAACAATCAAGTGGAGCTATGTCACAATGAACTGTATCCTTAAACGGCCTAATGGTAAAAGTCACTGCACATTGCTTTGTTACTAGCATTAGATTCCCAATATCTTTGATCCAACTCAAGTGATAGGGTTAATATGGGTTGTAGACTTGTAGTAGGAAGTTGTAAATTTGAAACTATAGCTTTTCAGATACTAGCTTTTTCTAGCTGCCATTATCAATGATAAGAAAAACCAAGCAATCTTTTATCTGACAGTTCCATGTGACAAGTGCTTTTTTCAAAATGCCTGGATAGTCTTTGGTCATATAATAAATTGTGGATTTGGAGCAAGTGGATTGTTGATTGTGATCTCAGCAACCTTCAGATTGTTGCTCTAGGAGGAAAGTAGTGTCATGGGGTTGTTGTTCAGTGAGAAGAGCCTTGAACTCTGCCTTGGATTTAAGAGATTTTCATTTGTTATTGGAATGGAAGAGCATCTTTTGATAAGTACAGTACTTCCTTTATCCAGAGTCTTGGAGTTAGAAGAGGGTTTGAGGAAGATATAATCTTTTATCTGACAGTTATGTGTGACAAGTGATTCCTTCAATATGGATGGATAATCTTTGGTTACTTAATAGATTGTGCATTTGGAGTAAGTGGATTGTTGATTGTGGTCTCTGCAATCTTTAGGTTGTTGCTCTAGGAGGAGAGAAGTGTCATGGGGTTGTTGCTCAGTGAGAAGAGCCTTAGACTCTGCCTTGGCTTTAAGAGCTTTGCATTTGTCATTGGAATGAGTGGGCATCTTTTCATAAGTACAGTACTTCCCTTTATCCAGAGTCTTGGAGTTAGAAGGGTTTGAGAAAGAAGCACTGGTATTGTTTCAATTCTTTCACAAACTTAGATCCAATCTTGGTTTCATTAACTATGGTTATTTTATATGATTATTCCAAGAAATCTACTTCAAATCTGTGTTTCCAGAGCTGGAGTGAAGCAGGAGCAGGAGCTCCATTTCTCCAAAAACCACAAGAGCAAAATGTCCCAAGAGCATTTTATAAATAGTATATATTTATGTATATTAGTGCATACATAATCAAAAAAACATGGAGGATGTCAAATTAGTTGTTGAAAAGATGAAAAGATACATATTTCTGCTATCTGTCTACATTATGATGAAGTTGTAAACACATCATCATAGTATATTAATCATGGAGTGTCAACAATTTGGCACTACATAGATAACATGTAGGACAGTTATACCGGAAAATCAATAGAAATTAAACATCTTAGGAATGCATGTTGAAGAGATATTTGTGGGTAGTCGAAGAGATATTTGTTAGTAGTTATGCTAACATGTATTTTATTAGGAAATTTTAAGAACATTTTTATACTGATATAAGAATCCCATGACTGAATTGTATGCAGGGTGTTTTTGTATATGATAGTAATGGGAAGAAGTATCTTGATACACTTTTAGGCCTTTGGAACAATCCTTTGGGTAATTACACAACATCCTTTCCTAAGTGCATTTTCTTAAGAGAATTGAATTTCATTTCCATTCAAAAGATGACATGTCTATGGATTCTACTATTTAGATTTTGCAAATCATCTCTACAAAAACTATAATTTCAAAAGGTATCATTTTCTCATGTTAAATTGAACAATGTAAATATTTTGATACCTCTTGTTGTACACCCAAGTTTTCTACATTGTACAAGGGAATTTTCTATGTTACATACCAAAGGATATAATCTCTAACCCTCATGTTGGAGTGATAGGGAATTGCAACAGTGAATAACAATGAGTTCCAAGAATAACACTGAAGGACCAAGGGATTAAGTAGAATTCATTGTTAGAATTCATTAAGTAGTTTTCTATGTTTTAAATCCACTTTCAAAATGGCTGGATAGTCTTTGGTCATATAATAAATTGTGGATTTGGAACAAGTGGATTGTTGATTGTGATCTCAGCAACCTTCAGATTGTGATCTCAACAACCTTCACATTCATGTTATACATGCATATTCAGATTTCTTAATAAATTATGAATCATGATTCATAATTCTAAATTCAATGATTCATTGAACAACGAACATTCACATTGAAAATTTGAAACATAAAATTTAATAAACCATAGACTCATAGTAGATATCAAGTGGAAGATTGGAAGTTACATAAAATTTGATAAATCATTGTACCGGGCAATTGTAATAAACAATCAAACTCAGATCTGAAGGTACGCTTGAAATCTCATTTTAAACACCTATTTGTGCTGCTGTTACAACCTACAAGCGATAAAAAGTTGCAAATATATTCCTGAGTTGATGTGAGTGTATTTCAAAGTATTAAATACATAGGTATATTTCATGTGCACATTTGGTAGTCAAATTATGTTCCATGAGTGCTGAACACAAAACCATAAAAACATTCCTTGTAAATCAATGCAAAATCAGTTTACCATATCCGGACAATATTCAGAACCGGATTCCATAAGTCCCGAACTAGACTCCATACGCAGTCATCAAAAATTTAGTTCAAATATATGAGAAAAGCAAAGTTGTTAGTGATTGATCATCTTCAGTTTTGTTTTCTAACAACAACAGAATTTGCAATAAAAATGCTGCAACTGAACTATATAGCTAAGTAATACAAAAGTAGTAAATATTCTCAGAGTGGGAACTAGATATTTCAAAACCCATAAGGCTAACAAGCCCAATCAATGGTTTTGGAATAAGTGAAGGTTACATTTTTACTATGGAAATGGAAAATGAGTTCAACAATAAACACCACCAACATTTGGGGATAAAGAGGACTTAGTGCTCTTAATTAAATTCCATTTTCCATCATCATCATAGTGTGTGACTGTGGAAAAGAAGAAGAATAGTGAATGTGTGGAAAAGAAGAATAGTGAATGTGTGAATGAAGTCATGCCCAGCCCACAAGGGCTCCAAAACAGTCACGGTGTGCTAGGAAGAGGCCAACACATTCATGCCCAGCTGGAGAGGAGGAAAAAACAATAGAGAGAAGGAAAACATAGTCACAGCCTGGACCATAGAAATATATAAGCAACAGGAAGTTAGCAACCCAAACGATCAACTCAAGGCAGCAGTAACTCTAGGCATCTATCACAAACCAACAAGGATCAGATTTGAAGTTCATTCATGTCAAGAACTCCTTAGAAATGGAGAAGTGGACTTAATTTATAGTCTTTAA
>LPNX010019221.1:126245-235891 GCA_001517045.1 Pseudotsuga menziesii | reverse complement strand
TAGACTTTAAAGTCATAAAATATTTTCCTATTTTGATTATAAGTAGTGCGAACTTCCAAAAATAAAACAACATACTCAACAAAGACACAAATAATTACTATGGCAATATTTCTAATTGTTGTAGTCACAAATAAAATGTTGGTATTATGTCATAAAATAATTTAATCAACTTAACATTAAATACAAACTATAAATAATATTACTAAACATTATGTAAGGATTCAAAGTCTATGACTTTCCTCATTTTGAAATAACTCAATCTAACGGAAGTTCTAAATTCTAGATCCACTAAATAATTACAAATTTAATGAAATATGTGTTTTAATGTTGTATTAAAACAGACTTTATGTGCCTAACACACCATAAATTAAACTGCTAATTTTAAATGAAGTGCACAAAAGTCCCTATTTCGAACATCTGGGATATCAAAAGATGGTAACAATGTTGAGAAAAGAGTGTTTCTGGACTAATATGAAGAATGAAGTTGTTGAATATATAGTTAGGTGTATAGAATGTCAGCAAGTTAAAGCTGAGCATCAACACCCAGTGGGTCTTTTATAATCATTACCAATTCCAAATTGGAAATGGGAAGTCATTAGTCTTGATTTTATAACTGGTTTGCCTAAAAATCAGAAACAAAATGATTCAATAATGGTAGTTGTGGACAAACTAAGCAAGGAAGCACACTTTATACATGTTAAAACAACTCATAAAGCTACTAAAATTGCTGACATATTTCCGAAAAAAAAAACTTTCGGTTGCACGGAATTTTGAAGGTAATAATTTCTGACAGATATCCCAAGTTTACTGGTAATTCTTGGAAATCTGTGTTTAAAGGACAAGAGACAAAATTGAATTCCAGTACTGCTTATCATCCGCAAATGGATGGACAAACAGAAAGAGTCAATCAAGTACTAGAAGACATGTTATGAATGTATGTTAGAGACTATCCCAATGAATGGAAATATTATTGCACTTAGTTGAATTTGAGTATAATAATCATTATCAAGCTTCAGCTAAACTTAGTCCTTTTGAAATATTGTATGGTATGAAATGTAATACTCCCATTACATAGACTAATCCAGTTGATAGATTGATGTTAGGACCTGACTTGTTAAAAGAACTGGAACTAATAATGAAACAAGTACAAAACAATTTGAAAATTGTTCAGGACAGACAAAAGAGTCATGCATACCTTAAAAGAACTCTGAAAGAATTCCAAGTAGGTGAGCATGTATTTGTTAACGTAAAACCGATAAATATATTCTTTAAGATGGGGAGTCATGCTAAATTAACACCCAGGTATTATGGACCATTCAAAATATTAGCAAGAGTGGGGTCAGTGGCATATCAGTTAGCTTTTCCACCTAATCTTAGAATACATAATGTCTTTCATATTTCCATATTGAAAAAGTATGTGCACGATGCTACTCATGTGACCGACTGGAATGTTATTCAGGTAAAACACAGAGGAGATTTTTAGGTGAAACCGGACTGTATTCTCGACAAGAGGGAATTTTTTCTCTGAAATCACAGCATTGGACAGGTAAAGGTGCAATGGAAACACCTCAGTCTAGATGAAGCAACCTGGGAATTGGAGAGTCATATGCGGCAGGCATATCCAACTCTGTTCCAATAAGACTCAGAATAAACTTAAGCAACATCGAGGACGATGTTGGACTTAACGGGGGGGGTTTTGTAACACACCTAGAACTGAAAAATAAATATTTTTTACTTATTTGAGAAAAACATTATGTCAAAATTATTGTTAAGTTTTTATGACCAAGTTGGTCAAGGATGACTGTAATTGAATATTTATTTATTTTCAATAATTAAATAGAAGAGACACGTCCAAATGAGACTGTTAAAAGAGTGTTCATTGACCCACTAAGAGGAATGAGCAGTTGTAGAAGGTTGGTTGACAAGTGGCAGCACTAGTATTTCACTTTCTAGTTGTTGCAGGAAGCAAAACCCCTAAAATTGTGGTCATGTTCCTTGAGAGGGGGAACTGAGCAAGTGGCTCATTTAATTCCAAAACTGACGCAAACACCTAGGCAATCTTATAAATACTATCAAATTGAGCAGGAGGCTCACTACATTCTATTTCCAAGTGAATGAGCCTTGTGACTGCTGCAAAACTGAAAATTCAGGGACACAAGGAATTTGATGAAGGGATAGTTAAAATGAAATGGTTGAGTTAAGTCTGCTACTGAGTGCTAAGTTACAGCAAGATCTATGTGGGATATTATCTAGTGATCTTTGTCCTAGTGGTTCACTGAACACGCTCGGGGGTCCTAAGCAAGTAATCTTGGCTGCTTCAGGAGACGGTTGGGTGGAACGGTCTTTCTTGGGTGTTTGTCCCCCTTTTGCAAATTATCCAGGTTCTAACTGTTTTCTATTTATCTGTGATCTAATTGTATATCTGTACTTTGTTTTATGAAGTATGTTCAGTATTTACATAAGTTTAATGATAATTGTTTTGTATTACTTCGAAAAAGGAAGATGTAATTACTTTCATAAGATGTTATAGTCATTTTTTATGTTCATTATTGAACGATTATAGGTCAAACATTTCTTCTCTTGCATGGATTACTAGTTATAATAACATTAACCTAATTAGTATTCTTTCCCAATGTTAGTTAAACCCTCTTTTATCACCTAAGAGTTCACTCAGTAAATTTTATGATATTATATTTCATATCAGTACTAGGGTTTTAAATAAATTAATTTTAAAACTCCTACATAACCTCTTTCAAGACATTACAGTCTCTTCAAAGTTTTATTAAAGATACTAACCAAGTATATATATCTTTTCGTATTAATAAACTCTTATATTCAAAAGCTTCCACATAAAAAAAACGAACCTCGTAGATATTTTATTTCACTTCACAGTATTAGTATTTTCTAAGTATATATGTGTGTGTGTGTGTGTGTGTGTGTGTGTGTGTGTGTGTGTGTGTTATAAGGTTTTACAAAATAATTGAATAGAAACCAATATCAAAACCATTATGATTATGCTCAAACCTTACAATATTATATCGTGTGTGTGTGTATATATATATATCCAATCTACAGCCGAGTTTTGGCCTCACGACCTAAAACCTAGTTACAGATAAGGTAAACAAAGCTTCAAGGATAAAATAGTAAATAACCAGGTTTAGTGATCAAATCTAGTTAAGGATTTTGGTTAACAAAGTTACATTATAAGGGCTTTATGGCCCAACCAACTACAAATTGTTATTAAGAATACTAAATCGATATCATCGACAAGCCATAACTCTAGTTATAGGTTGAAGGTCGTTTTAGTATTATCAACTGCATTTTTAAACATACAAGAGATTTCGCAACAGCCTTATGGCTTAGAAATTATTATAAAAACAATAACATCCACTTAAAGCTTGAATCGACTTGACAATGGCCTCACGGCCAAAATAGTTTTTATAACTAAAACAAAGCTACAGAACTGCTAAACCAAACATGATATTACATCAACAAAATCCCTCACGGGTTTCTTAATAAGAAAGAAAACATTACAAGATAGTCGTAGCACTGGTTATTACATTTTCAAGTCAAAAATTAAAACCCTGTCATAGTTCAAGCTAAACATTTTATGCACAGTCACTTCGACTCCACGGTCGAAGAGTCTTCATAGTTGCAAAAATGTAAATGCCTCACGGATACCAAATAAATTTACCGCTCTCATACCGAAATACCAACGCAGATATGGGTTCCCAACCCATGCCAAGAAACCGCAAAAATAAAGTTCAAGCCAGAAACCGCAAGCCACAGAACCGCCGAAACCACAATACCACCATGAGCAAGAGTGTACGCTAGAGAAAATTTGGATGAAAAATAGGCCTCCTAAGAAAATTAAAAAAAAATGCCATGTATCCGATTTTTTATACTATTTCACTTTTATCGAAATTGCCCAGGGTTATTTCACTTTTATCAAAGTTACCTTAAATATATATTTTATATTAAAATCAATTTATGAAGACGGAGTTTCATGTATTGTTTTCACCTAAAATAAGGAAATAAAATTAAATACACAATTTCATCTTAAAAGTTATTTGACTTTTATGATGTATAATAATATTATTATTATAATATATTAATATTAAATATTATTATTAGTTATGATATTAGTTAAAATTTATTAGATTTGGCTTTTGATAGTTATTATAAAATATTAATTATAGTATAATATTATTATATATTAGTTATGATATTAGTTAAAAGTGTTTAAACCCAATTTTTTACGGTTATTATGAAATATTAGATAATATTAATTATTATTACTATTATATATTATATATTGGTTAAATCTCACCTAAAATATGATGTGTATATTAGTTATGTTGTTAGTTATTATTATATATTAAATACATATTATATATTAGTTAAAAGTTATTACACCCAACTTTTTGGTGTTATTATAAAATATTAATTATAATATAATATTATTATATTTTAGTTATAATAATAATTACTGTTACTATTATATATTATTTATTGGTCACATATTACCTAAAACATGGATGGAACTTTTGACGTTTATTATAATATATTATTATTATTACTATATATTAGTTATAATATTAATCACTATTATTATATATTGTTTATTGGTCATGTATTACCTGAAACATGGATGGGTATTTGACTAAGTAATATTTTTGGATCAAGTTAAAGTTGAGTAATATTTTTCCATCGAGTTAAAATTATTTGACCCATTAATCTTTTTGGACCGAGTAATATTTTTTAACCGAGTTAAAGGTATTGGACCGAGTAGTATTATTATATATTAGTTATGATATTAATTTTTTTTACTATTATATATTACAAATGGGAGAAGTAATACCTAAAATCTCGTAGTGGCTGACACATGATGACATGGAATTTGAATTAGGGTTGAAAGGCTCATTTTTAGTTGAAATTTTCTCTAATGGGTGCAAGTCTTACCAAGAAGAGGCTTTATTTTTTAGGAGATTGGTAATTATCCCCAATACAATGAACTCGAGTGAAAGCTCCTGCATAACAATAGCTGGAGGTCAAATTCTTTATCATGAGAACTGCATATCTATCTTATCCCAACCCAAAAAACACAAAAAAGAAGACAAATAATATTTTTACCTTGACAGAGGTGATAAATACCGCAGCAAACCGGTTGCGTAGATACCCAGGGTTGATCCTCTCAATTGTATGGGTATAATGAACAGACGGGAGGAGAGGCCAAGAGCCTGCTAACAATGCCGAGAGTATACATAACGATGCCAACACTAAGACCGAGAGTCAAAGGCACTCCCTCATGACAAAGCATAACAATACAACCCAAAACGAAAATCAAAGCGAGTTAAACCCTTAGGGTTTATGACACGATGTTTATGCATTACAGCTGGAGGTCGTAGGGTCATCACATGGTTCATTAAATATTAATGTTGTGATATCTATATCAACCCAACTCTAATGTTCCATGACCTGTCGAATTTTACATTACACCTTTAAACATTTTACCATCGCATGTTTCATTTTTATGCTTGATGCTTTGCTTAGGTTTGGCTCTTAATTGTCTTGGAGATACATTGCTCTATAGGTATAGATAGATACCTTGTTTTTATGCACAGTCTCTTGGAAGTGGCACTAGTAATACTTGAACCCTCTTTAGAGCACCTGCAATAGAATAAATGGTTTGTGTGTTAGCTCTAGGGATAAGTAAGACCATAACCAAACACTCAAATCTCTTAGAGAAGTTTAACAATTGTCCTAAAAATTATAATTAACAAGAATTCTAACTGTAACCGATGAAAGAAAATAGAGTTGATGTTTTCCTTCATACTTAATGTAAGGTAAGTAGTATCGCACAACGATAAATCACATTACAATGTTGGAGTGAAGAATATTTATGAACATTGGTTTTAAAGCTAAACTAAATCAAAGTTTAGTCATAACTATGATGAGCATAAACAGATTAATTGTTGTTATAGTTGAAGTTAAGACTTGTTTTAAAATATATATATATATTTACAAAATTAAGAGATGTTACAATAGAAATCTATACAATAATAAATCTTTATATATAAATATATAATTGTATATACTAACATATTTTAATCCCCTTTTTCAAAAATATATTATTTTTATAATATATATATAAGAGATCATTTCCAGTATTTTTTATTTACATTTCTCATACAATTACAATTATTTGTAATTACTTCTTGTTCTTGTAATTACTAATGGCCTATTGTGCCATAACGACAATACCCATAAGACACATAAATATTCACAATGTTAAGCTAATAAAATTACTTTTTTTTTTGGTTTATAGTCATAGACCGTAGATGCTTACTATTGGTTTATTAATGAATAGTCATTCTACTTCAAATCGATTTTTATTTAAGACAACACTTATGAGCTTTAACCAATAAGTGAACAATAACAGTCATCATGGATTTCCAGTCATCAACATCTTCCCCTAATGAATTGTGTGCAGCTATCTTCTATTTGTGCCATGTCTTCAATTTCATTAGTTTAGAATTCAAATTACATAACAACTTAGAAATTCATAACAGTACTTACAAATTTTACCGATAAAACATTGACCTTAAACTCCTCATCAAATAGTGATACACCATATACTTATATCTTCTATTACATTATAAAAATAAAATAAAATTTCTATTACAATATAAGCATAAAATAAAATATAATAAAATAAAATAAAAATGTAACAAAATAAAATCATATTTTAACCAAAAAATTTTATATATATATTCCTCCATTAAAAAAGTTATATAGATGAGATAGCGTATTTATATTCAACTTGTTTTCAACAAGGTGAGCCTTCAAATCCTCCAGTGTTGTTTGGATACACTCAGCTTCGTTAACGTAATAATATTGTGAAGAGCCGTTGTTGTGCTACGGGGAGATCATTTTCTTGAAAAACAAATAATAATTATAATATATAATTATTACTCATCAATAGTGGCTTATTAGTAAGGTTTACATAAGTTAGATAATTAACCAAGATTACTGCTTATCTCTGCTTCATCGTAAACCCTAGCCTTCGCCGTCCTCAGCTTGGGGGCCTCCGCCCTGCCGGCGGCCTGAATGGATCCGCCAGACCCAGACGCGTTTGAGGAGCGCTTCCAATCCATCGTTGCCTCTCAGCCTGCCGTTCAGCCTGCCGCGGCCTCCTCCTCTCGCTTCGTCAAGCGAGTTGATGTTCCAGAAGTCAAGCTCAGCTCCGCCGCCTCAAAGAGAAAGGCAGTAACCTTGTCAGGGAAAGGCCTCATTGGCCTGTTCACCGGTCTTTGGCCATCCCCTCGTTCTGTGGAGGTATGGCTGAACAAAAATTGGAGAACCCTAATCCAGGGGGAAGTTCAGCAAATCTTCTGCGGGAAAGGGTCTTTCACTTTCATTTTTGAAAAGAAGGAGGACCGGGACCTGATCTTCAGGAATGGGCCCTATTTTATGGGTCCAAGAGGTATGTACCTAAACAAATGGGATTTGTCCTTTAACCCAGAAAAATACATCCCTAAAGTTGTTCCCGTTTGGGTCAAGCTCCCCCATCTTCCTCTTCACTGCTGGAACAATGAGGATTTTCGAGCAATAGGGAACGCTCTAGGAAGGTATGTTGATAAATCTGAGCCGAAGGCCCCAATGTTCTCTTGCGCTCGTATATGCGTGGAAGTTGACCTTGAAAAAGGTCTGTCGGAGTCCATTAATCTCTCCATTGACGGCTGGAATCACCTGCAGACAGTGGATTATGAGCAAATCCCCTTTAAGTGTAGGTATTGCCATGAATATGGCCATTTTGCCAAGTCCTGTTCGAAGAAGCCTGATAAAACCCCTCCAGAAATCGTGGCCAGCGAGGGTTGGAATACTGCAAGTGGAAAGAAGACCGCCAAGATTCAGAAACAGCAGAACGACATGGCAAAGAGCACTTCCGGAAATAGATTCGAAGTTTTGGGGGAAGAAAACCCAAAGGAGGAAGCCCACGAAGCTATCCCTGACATGACCCAGGCGAAGGAAAAAGAAACCTTGAACTCAGCATCGCAGCACCAGGAAAAAGAAGTTATGGAAGAGGGTAATGAGTGCCCGACGGAGAGGAAAGATCTAGCTCAAACATCCGAAGGGTCAGTTGAGCTCTCAATTACAAGGTCAAGGGCCAAAGCTAGCTCAGAAGATACTACAGACAATTCGGTAGAAGAACAGGAACCGACTTCCAAGAAGGGGAGGAAATCAAACAAAATCATAAGAGAGCAAGAGGCTGCCAGGGAAAAGGCGGCAGGGAAGCAGACCAATCTAGACTTTCTTGTTAAGACCTCGCAAGCAAGCAAATACCTTCTAAGCCAAGAAGAGGAGAAAAAAGAGCGAGAAAAGGCCCTTAAACAACACAGAAAATAATGAAAGTCGTCTCCTGGAATTGTAGAGGCCTGGGAGGTTATCAAAAGATAGAAGTTATCAAGAGAATAAAGACAATGGAATCTGCCTCCATTCTTCTTATCCAGGAGACGAAAAAATATGCCGTAGATAGTTTGGAAACATTACAAAAAGTGTGGCCAAAAGGAACAGGCCTGGCTATTGACGCCAATGGCGCCTCAGGTGGGCTCCTCTGCTGGTGGAATAAGGATCAATTTAAAATGCTCTCTGCCATAGAAAATAGAAACTGGATGTTCATTAAGCTGGAGAACGTCGATAGCGGGAAAAATTTTGGATGGGGAACGTGTATGGTCCAACGCTGAACGCGCAGAAGGACAAATTTTGGGATTCCCTGGAGGAGCAAATAGATGATAAAAAGCTCCTCCCTTGTTACATCGCTAGGGATTTTAATGTCAAAATCTCTCCTGAGGAGAGAAGAGGAGGATCGAAAGTTAGAGACCCCTTTGGGGAAAGGCTGGAGGACCTTATCTCTCAATGGAGCCTCACTGATATCAAACCTAAAAATGGTATCTTTACCTGGAGCAATAAACGATTGGGTCCTGGCCATATCGCTGCTAGATTGGACCGTTTCTTGGTAAGCACCCACCTCCTTCAATCATATCCAGAGACTAAGCTTTTGTGCTCCTCTGTCTCTGATCATAAGCCAATAAGCCTATTCTTTCCTCCAGCGGAAAATCTGGGCCCGTTGCCTTTCAAGTTCAACCGGATCTGGTTGGAATCTAAAGGCGTTACTGATATCATTTCTCAGGCCTGGCGATGCTTCATCCCAGGCTCTCCAGCGTATGCTTGGGAGCAAAAACTTAAGAGGGTCAAGACGGCTTTAAAATCTTGGGTAAAGAAACATTTTCGTGAACCAGTTCAGCAAAAGGAGCAAATTATCAAAGACATGGAATCCCTTCAAATTGAAATGGAAACCTGTGAAATAACTAAAGAGCACTTTGCCAAGGAGATAGCGATGGAATCAGCTTTGCAGAAAATATTAAGGCAGGAAGAGGAAGGGTGGAGACTTCACTCCCGACTTCTTTGGCTCAAAGGGGGAGATCAGAACACTAAATATTTTCAAAATCAATGCAAAGATAGGCAGAGATGGAACACCATGCGGGAACTTAAAGCTGAAGACGGCACTCTCATTCAAGGGCAAACGGCCATCAGCAATGAGGTAAGAACTTTCTTTGAGCAACTGTATACTAATGAAGAACCAGTCCCTCTTCAAGTCATGGAGACCATGGTCTCAGATATCCCTCCTCTTATTAGTCATGAGGATCGGCTTAGGCTTGAATCCCCCATTTCGGAGGAAGAGGTTAAGAAAGCCATATGGAGCCTTCATCCGGACAAGGCCCCAGGTCCAGATGGTTTGCCCATATGCTTTTACAGAATCTTTTGGTTCTTGGTCAAGAAAGACCTGATGAGGCTCATTTCTTGGATGGCAAAAGGCAACATGGGAGGGGCCACCAATTCCACCTTTCTGGCCCTGATTCCGAAAGAACACAACCCCACCTCTATCAAAAAGTTCCGTCCAATCTCTTTATGCAACGCCTCGTACAAAATCTTTTCCAAAGTGTTGTCCTTGAGACTCAAGCGGATCATCCCTCATCTCATCTCCCCAAATCAGGGTGGCTTCATTTCAGGCAGACAAATTAGTGATAATATCCTCCTCGTCCAAGAAGCCATCCACTCTAGTAACAAAAGAGGGGAACCAGGAATGGCCATTAAACTGGACCTGGCCAACGCGTTTGACAGATTAAGACATGCCTTCATCCTCCTGGTTATTAAAAAACTTGGGTTCCCTGACGTCTTCACTAAGCAAGTCCAAGCCTGTATATCCTCCCCTTGGATAGCTCCTCTCATAAACGGAAGGCCCTCAGCCTTTTTTAAAGCAGTTCGTGGTGTTAGACAAGGATGCCCGTTATCCCCCTTCATCTATCTTTTGGTATAAGCCGAGTCCCTTAGCAGAAAATTGAATAGACTACAATCTGAAGGCTCTCTCCCAGGCCTATCCTTCAAAAGCGGAGTCCCTCCTATCAACCACGCCCTCTTTGCTGATGACACCATTCTTCTAGGCATCGCCTCCACCCAAATAGCCAGAAATATCCTCTCCCCTCTTGAACTCTTCCTTCAATCCTCCGGAAGTGCAATCAATTTGAACAAATGCCAAATCTATGGCTGGAATAGCCCAGCTGCTACCCTCAGCCGTATCTCTCAGACCCTGCAAATTAAAGTCAATCCCTTGTGGACCCACTTCACATATTTAGGCATCCCCATTGCTAAAAAATTTCTGAACTCTTCAATGTGGACCCCTATCATCCAAAAAATCAAAGCTAAAACTAAGGCGTTGGGGTCAAAGTGGTTAAATCTAGCCGGGAAGACAGTTCTAATTCGATCAATATTATCCTCTTATCCCATATTTACCAGCTCCATGGTTCTTGCTCCCAAAAACGTAATGAATAACATTTGTAAAGAAATCAGGAAATTTTTATGGCAGGGAGGCAAAACTCAGACCAAAAAATTTCACCTGGTCAATTGGGACATGGTCAAGCAAGCCAAAAATCAGGGTGGTCTTGGCATCAGAGATCCAGAAAAGATGACCAGAGCTATGGGAGCCAAATTGGTCTGGAGATTAGTCACAGGGAAAAAAGAATGGTTGAAGGAAGTTATTAGGCGAAAGTACATCAGGAAGCCCAGGTCAAAAATGCTGGACAGAGAATGGGAGGGCAATGGAACCACCCTTTGGCAACTTTGTAAAACATCCCTCAGCACTATCAGAGAAAATTGCTACTGGATCCCTGGGAATGGGAAAAGAATAAATATATGGAAAATTAATATTCTGGGACAACCTCCGCGCTCTTCTTTTCCTGGTCAAACTCCTCTGGCTGAATGGGCGAGCGAGCAAGGAATCTTCTCCCTTCACGACCTCTCTCTTTGGGATGCCCAAGGGAATTGGGCAGGTTGGAAGGAGCTCTCCCCCCCAGCTCCGTTGAAAGCTGCGGCTGATTCTCTTTTAGCCTCCCTCCATGGTTTGTCCCCATCAAGAATTGCAGCGAAGGATCGCATTGGTTGGGGGGATTCGGGGAATTACAATGTCAAAGAAGGCTATAAGAAAATAGTCAGGGTTCAGGACGGTGTAGATCAAATCTAGAAAAAGGTGTGGAAAACAGATTGCATCCCCAAGGTAAATAGCTTCATTTGGCTGCTTTGTCACAATAAGCTTCTCACAGCCGAAAACTTAAGGAAAAGAGGTATAAATGGGCCCTCTAGATGCTCCCTGTGAAATTCAGACGAAGAGTCTTCAAATCATTTATTCCTCCAATGCAAATTCTCTCTCACCGTTTGGGGATCAGTCCTCCCTCATGGTATGGATTTCCACTTCCCTGACAACGTCACTCATCTCTTTAGAGAATGAAACAATTATTATCCAGGTTCGTTAAGCAAAAAACCTATTCTGGGTCGTTTGTGGGCTTCCATCCCAAAGAATTTATGTTGGCAGCTATGGTTGGCCAGGAATAGGGCCATTTTCAAAGAGCAAAAATCTTCTTCAGCTAGAATAGCGGCCAAAACCATTGGGATGATAATAGAAAAATTCGCCTCTAGCAACATCAACCTCCCCGTCTAGGAATCCATTCCTGAACCTTATTTTTCCTGGTGCAAAGTCTTCCTCAGAGAAAAGAGCTTCCTTCAGTCCAATAACATCCTTAATCGACCTGCCCAAAATTGCAGAATGTCGTCCTGGGAGATACGTAAAAATACCAAAGATTTTCAAAGTTGGCTTAAGGAAAAGAACATCTTTGCCTTCTTCTTTGATGGCGCCTCGAAAGGCAATCCAGGGGTGGCAGGAGCGGGGGGGGTCCTTCTAGACCCCTGCGGAAATATAGAACATTCCTTCCCTTGGGGATTAGGGAACAGGACCAATAACGAAGCAGAATGGCTGGCTCTGCTACAAGGTCTTCAACTTCTTCAGGCTAAAAACTATCGCAAGGTCTTATTATTTGGAGACTCCAAGCATGTCATCTCCAAATTGATTAATGGATACCCATTGGGAGCAATTAAATGTCGCCGCCTGTACAACAAGGTAAAGTCTCTCATGCACCACTCCTTTGAGCCCCTGCATATTCTTCGGATAAACAACAGTGCAGCTGACGCTATGGCCAACATTGGGGCTTCCCTCCCGCAAGGTGTTTATAAACAAGATGGGGACCCCCCCATGCACAAATTTATCCCGTAATGAAGAAGAAGACTTCATCAAGGCTCAATCTCCTCCTTGAGTTTTGGTTTGCCCCCTTGTTAAGGCATTGCAGGCCTAGCTTTATGAATTTAACCTTGGTTTATTTGGGTATGGTCTTACCCCTCCCCTTCACCCCCCCTTTCCTTTCGCTCCTTACCCTTCCTTGCCTCCTCGTCCCTCCTCCCTCCTCGTCCTTTGTCAGCTCCATGCATTTATCGCCCTGTTCTATCCTTCCCGCCGCGTGGCCTCCGTCTCGATCCTCCCTCCATCCGGTCGCTTCAGAATTAATGGCCTCAAGGCCTTGGGTAACTTGCATTCACCCCTCGCACGTTTTGCGTCCCGTTCATTCTTATCCTCCTTCCCCCTTCGGTTCCAGTATGCCGCACCAAGATTTCTCTCCCGCAAGCTCTGGTTCTCATGAAATTCAACGATTTTTGGGGCAGGTAGTCTTGGGTGTCAGCGAAGGGTTGCTTCAGGGCCTTCCTTGGCAGGTTCTCCCCCTCTCGCGTTCGGTGGTGAAAGAGTGGCTTGTCTCCATAGCTCTTTCTTCCTGTACAGGAATAAACCTTCTAGTGCTTCAGGTTGCAGCTCAAAGCGAAAACTGGGTCTTGGCTCCCGGACAGGGCGGGGTGATTGGTGTCACGGGTTCGCTGGATACTCTGCAGCAAGGTAAAGTCTCTATGTTTCATGAATTTGTGGTGCTCAGTTCTTATTTTCCCTCGGTTGATTCTCAAGGCGAAGCTCCTGGCATCCCAGTCAGTCTCCCTCTCAATCTTTTTGCTCGATTGACCATCTCGTCTAAGGCTTCCAGCATGGCTCAAGGTGGAGATTGGGCAGATATTAAGAAGAACTTACGCAGACTCTATGAGCTCCTGGCCATTAACGTCGTGGACACCAAAGAAATGAGCATGGAGGTAAAGAAAATGGCTGACACTGTTAGCTACACTTCTCAGCAAATAAGCAACAGCGATGCTCGCATAGATGACAATGAGAGCAATCTGCGGGAAATACATGGGAAAGTGGACAGGATTCAAGAGGATCTCCAGCGTTTCATTGAATTGCACCAGGCCAGCAGAATTAGTGGGGAAGTCAATGGCAAAGTTGCAGAAGCTGTCCTCCCCATGGAGGAGGAATCTGTTGTGCAGCCTAGAAACAACAGAAGCATCCAGTAATCAGTCCCCTCATGTTGACATGTCAAAATGTTTTTTTGCCTCCTTTTATGTAATCAGTTTGTAAGGGTTTATCCCTCTTGCATTGTCAGAATTTTTGAGCAGTTTGTATGCAGGGTTTTTTTGACAGTTCCATGGTTAGCCTTCCTGTGCAGCTTTTATGTAGTTCATGAACATTCGAAGCTATCTTTCTTGTAACGAATGGCTGTGCGCAACCCTTTTTATATATACATATTTTCAGTTTCTGTTAAAAAAAAAAAATAGTGGCTTATTAGTATTTTATTGAGGTGTATTCAGTTTTTCTTTATAGCAATATTCATTGTTATATGTGCTTTTTTTAATATTAATATCCAATACAAATATATTTTTATGACTATATACTTGTAACTATGTGCGTCATAATGCTTAATGTCATTGCATCGAAGAGGTGCATTCTACAGCCCAGTAGAGAAGAGATGTGTAACTCCATCTGTGCTCATCTTAGAGTTGACAAGTATACTTTATAAAATAAAATAAAATAAAATAAAATATTATTAAAAATAACATGTTGGCTTAAATTAAATTTAAATTATTTAGAATTGCATATATATAAAACAACATAAATTAGATAAACTAAAACCATAAACATTGGATTACACATTCCTAACATTTCCACTCTAAAAAAGGGTTTCCACCTTGAGATATGTGATCCCTCTCAGTGCTTGGTAGATCCATTTTAGATGGATCTATGCTGATAAACATAACAAAGACAAGCCAATTTGTTATCCTTGCATGGACTTTTATATGATTAATATTTTGCTCAAAATGCTTGGCTCTGTAATTTGAACAACTACATAGACTTTGAAGGATAACAATTCCCTCAAATGGAGCTTTAGAATATTTCTATTAAACTTAATTATTATTAGTTATATTTATAATTATTTGGGAGTGTTGTGTATATTAGCCGTATTGTGTATGTGATGTCCTATACATTATAGTTCTAGATGCAATTTCAATTTTATATTATTTGTATATTTAAATGTTATTTTGGACTATATGGTCTTTGTAAGTTTTCTTATGCATGTATATAGTATTTCATGATTCTCTCAAGATACATCACAAGTGGCTCTAATATCACTTAAAAAAAATATTTTTTAAAAGTTGCGTGTTGATAGCCAAAATAGAAATACATAGATAAATAGTTTTTAAATGATAGTACAATGCTACATATAACATTGTGTACATTTAAATATAGTATGTTAGAGGATGGGCCACATTATATAATTAGTTATTTTACAACTATTAACATATGACTCCTAAGGAAGGTCTCTTCCAAGTTTACTCATTGCCCTACATCTCTTTCATGGGAAAGAGAGACCTAGAAGTGAGATAGTGATTTGAAGCTTTTTGCCATGTAGCATAACAATCTCAAAGTTACTTAGTACAACACCCTTTACAGGAGCAGCATGAAAAGCACTAAGGATTATAGTACAATCTAGTCTTAAGAGCCCAATATATCCTTCAACACTTACCCACCCCCTACACCATGCCCTCTTCCCCCAAATAATAATAATAATAATCCTTTCTTTAGCGAACGCAATCCATAAGTGAATATGAAATATTGCAACTTAGTTTTAGTTGCCAAGCTATGGCCAAGTGTCATCAATTCCAATACTTCATAGTCTTTTAAATGCAATGTCATTATTTAATCTCTCTCTATCCTTTCAATATCTTGCACCCATATCTCTCTCTTTTTCTTTTCTTTCTTTTTTTAAGGGAAACCCAAGGAATGCTCCCCACCATTTGTGGATACCAACCATCGTAAACCCACTCGCATAAATTAGTGCACCTAACCCAAGGGGAATCAAACCAAACACCTACCAACAACATTAGTGACAATTACAGAGCCAATCCCTTGGGTTATTAAGCATGTATGTTATTTAGTTGTTTCACCTAATCCTATATAAGTGTTATAGCAAAAGAAGAATTCCACATAATTCCAATAACTTCTTTCCAAATGGAACTGTTGTCACACAATGTGTCGATCTCTTTGTTAGTAGAGAGTAACAACCACCAGACCGGTGGAACACCAGGACTCTACCCCAAAGTGTCACGCTGAGAAAGGTCCCCTCTATTTAGAATTTCTAGAACTACTAAAGACATGCCGCAACTAACCACAGGAGGTGTCCCTAGTCCAACTTTCGCAAATAATTTCCATTGGAACCAACTTTCTCACAATAGTTGTAGGGCCAATTTTGGAAGGGATCATGGTATCTTGAAGGTATAATAAGGGGATAAATGGTACCCTGGGGGAATCTTGCTTAGGATTTTAACTAAATATCATTGAAAGTGAAAACAGAAACCCAAAGCTACTCAGGCAACACACAAGGGATGAAGGAGATGTGCACCAATTACTTAAGTAAAATGTAAGGAACAATAGTATTACTAGACTTAGATTGAAATGGATTCCATGAGGGTTTAATTAGACAATAAATTAGGGCATCTTGTAGCTAAAGTCTAGGATAACAATAAAAGAAAAATTATTTCGTTACTTGCTCAGTGTTAAGAAATGAAACATCGGCTCCTAAGATAAGTGGAATTAAAAATGAATTAGCATTTACAAGCTCAAATATACATGTAATGGTAAAATTTTGGGGTTAGTTGTGAATTAGGAATGGTCTTAACACATATGGGGCATGTTTTCATAGAAAATTCATATCTGCAACCTATAGGAAAGTAAGCTCAAACAAGCATGCAAGGGGAGAAACAAGTACCAAATGGTTAGAAATCACTTCTATATACTAGTGCCTATTCTAGGGTAGAAACAAGTACCAAATGGTTGGAAATCACTTCTAAAGACTAGGGTCTATTAACACCATCCATAGCAACAAGTTGAGGGACAACAAGGAAAGATCGATGAGGAGATGAAGATACAATTTGAGAAGGACTAAATGCAGAACTCAATGACCCCTGTAAATTAGATATTTTAATCAGGAAATTGGCAAATTGGGTTCGAGGATTCTTTCTGTGAGAAATGGGAGTTCTACAATATACAATAGGGTCCTTCTTCAAATTTATGAAATTGTAAGGATGAGAGCTTCGCTCCTAGTGGAGTAGTGATGTTGAGTCACCAAGTGAATAAGATATCATTATCACCAATATGAATGTCATTAGAAGCAAGAGAGATAGAGATGTCAAAATGTGATATGAACAAAAGATGCGAAGGACATCAATCAAATAAACAAAATAGATCATCCAATAAATAAAAATTGCAAGATGTGATTCAGAAAAAATTTGATTAAACAAAGTGAGAAATAAATATTTGTGATGATTAACCAGGGAAATCTTTGCCTCTGTGACAACGCCAAAAATTTTGTCACGGGATGTGGTGGTCTATGTGTTAGAAGAGTAAACAACTGCCAAACCATTGGAACCTCAAGACTATATCCCAAAGTGTCATGTCGAGCAGGGTCCCCTCTCTTTAGGCTTCCCATAACTATTAAAGATAGACCAGACTAGCCATGGGAGGTGTCCCCAATCTAACTTTCCCAGATACTAGCTAGTGCAACTAGATTTCTCACAATAGTTGTAGGACTAATTTTGGAAGGGAACAGGGAACCATGAAGGTTTAATATGGGAATAAATGCTACCCTTGGTGGGTCTCTCTTAGGGATTTACCTAAAAACAACAAAAGTAAAAACAAAAACCCGCAGCTACATAAGCAACACAAGGGATGAAGCAGATATGTATTGGTTACTTGAGTAAAATGTAAGGCACAATAGTATTACTAGACTTAGGCTGATATGGTTGCCACAAGGGTTTAACCAAAAAATAAAATAGTGCAGCCTGCAGCTAAAGTCTAGGAGAATCATTAAAAAAAATGAATACCTTTATTGCTCAATGTTAAGAAATGAAAGGTCGGCTCCTAATATAAGTGAAATTCAAAATGATTTAGCATTTACGAGCTCAAATATTTGGGTAATGGTAAAATTTAGGGGTTGGCTGAGAATTAAGAGTGGCCTCGACACACAAGGGGCATTTTAGTCATAGAAAATTTAGATCTGCAACCTACAAAACAACAGGCTAAAACATCCATGCAATGGGAGAAACGTGTACAAAATGACTGGTAATCACTTATATAAACCAGTGCCTATTATAGGAGAAACATGGAATCATGAACCACAAATTTGCAACAACAAACCAACCCCAAAAAGACATCAAAAGCTACAGCAATACATATAATGTTAAAATCTTCCAACGCGCAAACACAAACAAGAAGAAAATAATGAATCTAAGTGACTAGTGGGATTTCAATAAATTTGAGAAGATTGAGTGAATCACTAGCCGATTATGGTGGTTGATGAGATCACCCACCCATTCCTAGAAGCAATCCCTATGAGTCTATGGAAAACATCCTCTATTAGTTGGGTCACACTTGGTTTCGTCAAATATTCAACCTGTAGTGCAAAGACTTGGATTAGCAAGTGATAAAACATGATGTTAAACCAACTCAACACCGCAAACTGAAATAAGCATGTAAGAAGCAAAGACGAAAGGCAAGAAAATGAAGAGGGCTATCTAAATAAAATTGATAGACAAAAACCCACTTTAGTTGAGATTACCGTGACGCTTGGAGCGAACTAGTCCTCTTATCCTACATGAAACACACAATAAAATCTCTCCAAACTGATAGCACTGAGATCTAATGAGTTGTATAGGATGGCAAGAAAAAATCCATAGACAACACACTCATAAGCAAGAGAATTGAAGCACTCAGAAATATGATTTGTATTACTGTTGAAAATGACCAAAGGTCCTTTACAAATGGTCGCTCACTCTCCTTGATAGACAAGAGAAGAACAAGATCCCTATCCAAAAGGATGAATAGTTGGGATTGAAACATGGATATAATAGATCAATGAATAAAAATATTTCTCATTTGCATATTTACAAAATGTTGGAAATGACTATCAAGCTTGAGGCGTGTGAATTGACGCATTGACCCCATTTGGTTAACTACATTGCTAAGTTACTACCGACCTTCCTAGCCTTTTAACTTGTCAAAATTATAGTGAGCTCGGGACACTTCTCACCAAGCTCTTTGAGCATAGGAATACAATTTTAAAACAAACTAATTAATTGGTTTCTTTAGGTCCGATAGACCAATTCTGGTCTCAGTGGACATTAACCATCATCATCATCATCATCATCATCATGTGTCGCAATGTTGGGTCCCCTACGGGATCCCCTAGGTGGTTCTTTCCACCTTTTAATTCACCCCATCACTTAATTTCTTCTTCAATTAAACAAATGTTCCCCCATTAGAGAGAGTGTGCCCCCCCTCATGGTATGTCATGCTAGAAACCAAGTGTACACATGTTGTGTTGTTAAGGAGATTATCAAAAATTGTTGAGGGGAATAATCCAAGGTTACCGAAGGCATTACTTTTCCCTCATGCAATCCCACTGATATACATAATAAACAATCGTCATTTTTTAAAGTGAACCTTAAGAAACCATTTTAATAATTCCATAGTAGTTGGATCTTTGTCTTCATTTGCTCCAATTTGAAAACTAATGCCACGAATGGATTTATTAACCCTCAAAACCATAGTGTCAGTCAAATTTGTGCCAAAATCAAATCTAAAATATAACTTTGAAATCCGCTACAAATAATTAAAACTTAGGTTTAAATGTTGAACTTGCGAAATTAATTCCATAATTAGCCTATTAATCCCAAAAATGTTGCAAATCACAATTGGAGGGGTCCAATTGACCTCCAAAGGATGAAACATGATCAACAATGTAACACCCTGCCCTTGAAATAAGTTTGGATTTCATTAAAATAGTCTGAACAATTATTAAGAACCTTTGACCTCCTTATGGTCAATGTAATGAATTGCAATTATCCTCTTATTTGATTTTTATAAAATAATCATGGGGGGACATATTGAGCTCAAATGTTAATGAGAGATCATTGTGTCATGGGAGAGGGAAGACAGGTGGAAACCAAGTAAATACAAGTGGCAAAATTCCAATTTAATATTTGAGTTAGGTATGTGACAATATTAAGGAGGAATCGACCTGCTGAGGGTGCCAATAAAAGCTAGTCAAACTTTATAAACAATAACCAAAAGAATAGGGTGTCGTTCAATGCAGGAAGGGATTTGATCTATCCCTAAATTAATCAAGTCCACCAAGGTAAAATTTTGCTACAGGAATCTTCAGAAGTACTGCGTATAAAGTTGATTGGTTGGCCACAGGAGTACCTATCCTATGGCATAATGGTTATGCTCAGGGGTGGAACCTAGCAAGTTGGGTTGATTGCTAGAGTTTCTATGGTTGGGAGGAACAATTGAATTCATTCTATTTCACCCTAGCACCTTCATATATGTTTTCTTCCCTTGTTTTATATTTATGTAATTATCTCAATGCTATATAATGGGTCCCTTTTTTTGTTACTTTTTCCATATACATCTAAAATCAGAACCATGACTCCTTCGTTTATTTGGAATGATTATCAAATGTTGATGTTATGGCGCTGAATGGGGATGATTTTATGGCATGTATAGTAGACTTAAATACTTAATATCATGTTGAGAAAAAGTAATTTAATATGTTTTACTTCTCACCTATGAGACTTATCCTAATGATGTTACTATCTTCACTACAGTTACCGCAATTCTCCTTTCTTAGTTAATTAGGTTCCAGAAAGAAGAAAACCAATAGAAAACAGTAACCTTAATTGGTTGTGGATATCTAAATATGTTTCATTTTTTTCTTACAATCATACTTCCCTAGCTCAGCTTATTTAAACTCTATTATCTCAAACCTATCCCTTAACATTATTGGGTTTGAAGTTTCTTATCTTATTTGGATTATCACAAATATTCATGCGACATATTTAGATCTATATGTAGTATACTCTTATTTTAGACTTGTTGGATGAGACTTCACTTTGGAAAAGGGTTCATGTAGTTCCACATGTAAAGTATTCACCCTCGGTAGAGTTCGATCATGGACAATTGATTTATGGAAAAAGGATTTAGTTACACAATATATATATATATATACCCTAGTTCCACTCGCAAAAAGAGAGCAATAACACAGTCACTGGGGTTTAATAGGATGGTGATACCAACAAAAATTTCTTAATTTGGTAGAATACTTCCTTTCGCATTCATTCATGGGTAAAAGGATTTCATAAGAGTAAACACCTAATCATTTTCATTACGCTTAAGCATCGAGCACAAGGACTCCATGTTGGACTTCAAGAATAGCTACAGCACTACTACAATCTAGACATAAGCTAACAATAATTGATGAACATAAAAATATAAACATTTCTTGCATATCAGATCATGCCATCATAATAGTCATGAGCCAAGAAACAACACAATTCCAACACTTACTAATAACATGTATGGGTAAGCGAATAGAGAGGTTTTCATATTGAAGAACTTTAAGTATATTTCTGAATGAGCTATAAAAGTTATTTACTTTGTATTGAAATAAATATATTATTATAACAGTCCAAATGCAAGTTAAGATTAATGAGAAACTAGAATAGACAATATGCACTTCATTACAACCAGACTCTGCGCCTAGGAAGGGCTAGTGATGAGAAGAAGAAAAAAACTAGTAGTTACTTGAGATACAATATTTGCAAACCCTAGTCCCTTGAACCCAGTATTTGTTGGTGTACATTGTAATTAAGCTCACGTTGGTGAGTAAATTCGGTTGGTATAGCTCTCAACCAACTGCATTGAATGTTGGGTTCTCCCACTTCTTTTGCGTAGTCTTTTTTTTGTTACTTTATATACAACAATTTTTAATATAATAGCAATTCATTTTTTTATTTGTGACTGTCTATGTTTTTCTTTGCGCTCATGTTCTATGTTGTTCATATTTTGTATGGAGTTTAATTCAGACTTGATACTGTTGTACATTGTTTAAATCCACATGGTATCATAGCACCAGGGTGTTAGCTTCCTCCTTTCTTTTTGGCTGCAGTGGTTTGGACATTTTTGCAGGGCATATCAAGTTTCCTTCTGCTATCTTTGCTTTACTCTCTATTCATAAGTTATTGCTTGAAGCCATCATTAGTCACATTTTTGGTAATCTCTATTCTCTTTCTTTGGCATCTTGTTTTCCTTACTATGGCAGATAAGTTGCCAATCCTTGTTTTAACTCCTCACGATTATTTTAGCTGGAAATCAACCATGGTTTTTTTACTTAGGGGTAAAGGTCTGTACAGGGTCACCACTAGCTCAAAGAAAGAATCCACTCAAAATGGTGAGAAGCCTAAATGTCATAATCGTTGTGATAAAGCCTTAGGATTAATATGTCTCTCTCTTTCACCCGAACTCTTGTTTCACTTGGAAGGTATAGACACTCCCCATGAAGCATGGAATCAACTTGAGAAATTGTTAGGTAAAATAGATGCCATTCATGGCCATCAACTGGAAAATGAACTCATTAGTCTGAATCCTAATAATTTTGATACCATTCTTCATTTCCAAGTTCAAATCCCTTAGGCTTCAGTTAAAGGACTGCAATATTGAGATGAAAGATGAACAACTCATATTTGCAGTGCTCTCTAAGTTAGGAGAATCATATTCAGTGTTTGTTTCCACATTTTATTCAACTCGGGATTCATTGGGTCAGGCTTTTGCAATGCCTACTTTTGATGACTTTGTGGAAAGACTTACTTGTGAGCATAATAATCTCATTCAAATGGGCTCTCTTAGCTCTATCGATTCTAAGTCTCATGCATTAGTAGCTAGCTCACCTTCAAATTCAAGAGTGGCACATAAAAAGGAATCTAAAGGGAAACAAACAAACAATAAAAAATTAGATAATTCTTCACATTCCTCTCCTAAACCAGATTCTAAAGGAAAGAGAAATCCTCTTAAATGTGCATTATGTGGAAAGGATGGTCATTCAGAATCTCATTGTTTTAAGAAACTAGTTGTCTTGTCTTCATAAATGAAGAAACACAATTAAATATCAGCCTATCTTCTCCTAGCAATGATACAAGGAATGATAAAGCTCTCTCTAGTCAAGAAGAATTGTCTTCCTTTGGACCTGATCCTAAATGGATATTCGATTCTGGAGCCACCCATCACATGGTTGTCCATAAAAAATAGTTTTCTTCCATTAATTCATGCAAAATTGAGCATATTTTTGTGCGAAACTCTTCACATTCATTGTTAAAGGGCAGGGCTCTGCTTAAATGAAGGATGGCATGGTCCATAATGTTTTATATGTTCCTAAACTTTCAACCAACTTTCTCTCAATATATCAGACTACAAATTTTGGTGTAGGAAAAATAGTCATGTTTACCCCTGATTCAATAATTATTCGTGAAATTGAGGATCCTTTATAAATTGTCGCCATAGGGAAAGTGGATCATCATGCACGCTTGTATTCATTTTCTCATTTTGAGATGACATCTCCTACCAATGTATCGCTTGCTCACTCAAATGAATTAAGCAGATTATGGCATGAGAGATTTGGCCAATTGAACTATCGTTATCTTCATCAACTTAGTAAGCAAAACATGGCATTAGGGGAGGTTTGAGGTCAAAAATGGGCCTCAAAACAAAAATTGTACCATTAAAAATCACTTTATAAGAACCAATAGGATTCAAGATGATGATGTCAACCATAAGGGTAAGATTTGTAAGAAAAATGGGGGGGAGACTAATTTTTCTTATCGTATTTTTGGCATATTTCCTTATATGTTCACCTAAATTTTGAGTTTGGGAACTCGTTGGATGCGGAATGTAATTACGCATCCAACCCATATCCACACTGCATACTTCTGAGGTACCCATGACACAAAAATTCACCATCCAACGAGTCCCCAAACTCGTTATTTGGGTGAACTGATAAGAAGATATGCCAAAAATACAATAAGAAAAAAAAAGTTTTTTCTTTTTCCCCTCCAAAATTTAGAACTTTTATTTTATTATTTCCCTTATGAGGCCCATTTTAGACCTCAAAACTCCCCTGATGTCATTGATATTTCTCCTATGTCATTTTCTGAGGGTGTTTGTATAGGTTGTATTCTTGGTAAGCATCCTCAACACAGTTTTGATAAAGGAAAATCTCATAGAGCTTCCAATCTGCAACTTGTTCACAGTGACATTTTGGGTCCTTTCCCTGGTTTATCTTTTCAAAGGGCACGCTATTTACTTACATTCACTGATGACTACTCTAGATGCACATGGGTCTATTTTTTGAAAAATAAAAGTGAGACCTTTCAACACTTTTATTGTGTTCAAAGCCTTGGTTGAAAAGAAATCTGAAAAGTCTATCAAATGTTTGCAGACAAACAATGGTGGAGAATATATCAGCAACATATTTAAAGCCTATTGTTCCACGGAAGGTATTCAACTGCAACATACAGTGCCTTAATATCCACATCAAAATGGTGTTGTTGAAAGGAAAAATTATACCTTGAAAGAGATGGCATATGGTATGATTCATGTAAGAGGCCTTGGCCCACAATTTTGGGCTGAAGTGATAAATTGTGCAAACTATGTTCAGAATAGTACACCTCGCAAGGTTGTTCAAGGGGTGACACCATAAGAAGTTTGGAGTGGAGAAAAACCTTATGTTGGGCATCTAAGGGTCTTTGGGTGCAATGCTTGGGCGTACATTCCAAAAGAAAAACATAGGGAAATGGACATGCAAAGTAAGCCTTGCTTCTTTGTTGGCTACCCAGAAGATGTTAAAGGATACAAATTATTGGATCTTGACACGCATGAATTGTTTATCAGCAGGAGTGTTCGATTTGATGAGCGTCCTCAACATCTTGTATCTTCATATGATGATCCTTCCTTTGAGTTGGTTGCACCTGCTTAGGAAAATGATCTTGAAGAATAATCAGCTAGCACTCATCATCCACTTCTTGATTAGGGTCAAAGAAGAACAAGGTTTTCTCTTCATAGGACTCCTAGAGCATTTATGGCTAGTGCTTCTAAACCAAAAGACTTTCATGAGGACCATGGTATTAAAGGATGGGATACTGCCATGAAAGAAGAGCACAATTCATTGCTGAAAAATGACAGTTGGGACTTGGTCCCTCTACCAAAAGGTAGAAAATTGGTTTAGTGCAAGTGGGTATATCGAACCAAGCATGCGGAGGATGGTACTATAGAGAGATATAAGGACCGATTGGTTGCTAAAGGATTCTCACAGATTGAAGGACTTGACTATTCTGAAACCTTTGCACCTATGCCTAAAATGAATTCTATTTGCCTTGTTCTTTCTATAGCTGCATCTCGCAAATGGATTGTAGACCAAATGGACGTCAAATGTGCATTCCTTCACGGTGATTTGCTAGAAGAGATATACATGGAGAAACATCTTGGATTTATCCAAGACTCTTCACTTGTGTGCAGGCTCAAAAAATCTTTGTATGGTCTGAAACAAGCCCCTAGAGCTTGGTATGAGAAGATGGATTATTTTCTTATCTCTTTAGGATTTTCTCACTGCCTTTCTGATTCAAATTGATATATTTTGCGGCAAGATAATGGACTTCTCATCCTTGTTCTCTATGTGGATGATCTCATTCTTACTGGGAGTTCCACTATCTCGACTGATAAGTTGAAGTTTGTTCTTCAACAACAGTTTGACATGGCAGATTTAGGGCTGCTTCACTACTTTTTGGGACTGCATGTCACACAGTATAGGTCTCTCGCAACCCAAATATGCATTAGATCTCTTGTGCAGATTCCACATGTTGAATTGCAAATTTGTACCCACACGATTTTTGTCCGAAGTAAAAATGTCAGCAAAGTGCTCTATTCCTTTGGTTGATGCTAGTTTGTATCGACAACTTGTTGCCAGCCTACTATACTTGATTCACACTTGTTCAGATATCTCATATGCAGTTAACTTGGTTTCTTGATTCATGCAGAAACCACATGAGCTCCGTTGGAAAGTTGCAAAGCGAATTCTTCAATACATTAAAGGAACCCACACATACGACATCTAGTACTCATCCAATGGCAATGCAGATTTAGTGGGTTATACTGACTCAGATTGGGTTGGTGATCTTGATGACCACAGATCCACATATGGATATGTCTTCCAGCTAGGTTCTAGCCCTATTGTTTGGTCCAACAAAAAGCAAGCAACAATTGCCCTTTCTTCTACAGAAGCAGAGTACCAAGGTATTGTTAATGTTGCTATAGAGTATATTTGGATTCAACAGATTTTATCAGAATTTAGTTTATAGCAAGTGCAACCCATTATAATCTGGTGTAATAATGAGAGTGTTATCCACATTTCCAAGGAACCTATGGAGCATCAACGCACCAAGCATATAGAATTTCACATGCATTACATCTAACGACTGATCTATGAATAGACCATTGATTTGCAATATTGTAGGACTCAAATGCAAGTTGTTGATATATTCACTAAATCGTTAGAACAAACTAAATTTGTTCAGCTTCGTGCCTTACTTGGGGTTAAGGAAATTGTTCTTAAAGCGGGTAGTCTCAAATACTCCTCCATTTTTTCCTATGTATGTTTTGATAATTTTGTACATGGGTACCTTAGCAGGCCTTGTTGCAAGGACCCATTTTTGTCTATTTCTGTGTATTCCTACTCTCACTTAAGGGGGGGTGTTGGTGTACGTTGTAATTAAGCTCACGTTGGTGAGTAAATTCGGTTGGTATAGATCTCAACCAACTGCATTGAATGTTGGCCTCTCCTGTTGCTTTTGCATAGTCTTTTTTTTGTTTTTTTATAGACAACAGTTTTTAATATAACAATTTATTTTTTTTGCTCTGTGAGTGTCTCTGTTTTTCTCTGCGTTCATGCTCTTTGTTGTTCCTTCTCTTTGTTGTTGATGCTCTCTGTTGTTCATGTTTTGTATGGAGTTTAAGTCATACTTGATCCTACTGTGCATTGTTTAAATCCACGGTATCACCATTGGAAGACCTGACTAAGAAAGTAGGGACTAAGTGGAACAATCCCTTACAAATTGCAGAACAATATTTCTTTCACCTTAGAATTACCATAGTTGATAGTACTTGTTTTACAAACATCAAACTCAACTAAAACCGAACCAAAACCTCCCCCCAAAGTCTATTTGGAAAGATCACCCTAGGGAGTAGTAGACGTCAGAGCATTCAATCTCTTTTCCATTGTGGAGGACGAAGTCCTGTGGACTGTGACATCTGCAATCATCAGCCAATCCAAAGAACAAATGCGTTCAGTACTAGTCTATACAAAATGCCTTATATGACCAAATTTATAAACTATACAAGGGATAAAAACACTCCTCCTTACCAACATTGTTGATTCTAAGAGACCATGGATAAAATTTCGATATGATTCATCCAAGGGTAAAAGGCCTTGCTCCACTTTAAACTTTCCCCAAGTTAACTTCCCAAGAAAAGGGGATAGGAACCTCAAACCCTTCGACAAGGAACTAATCTGGGAAAACAAAATTGAAGGAGCTTAGTGAATAAAGATTTCAATCAAGATAGCATAACCAATTCATATTTACATTGAGAATAAGGGAGGACTTCACCTCCTTCCTAGTCAGTCGGTTGCAAGTAAAAGAAAAAGAAAAAGAGTTGTGGAACAATGATCTTGCTAAACTCTACCCGATACTCTACATGTAACTTGTCAACAGTAAAAGGATCTAGTTAATAAACCCTTGTCGATGGACTATAAAAATATGTAGCTTTACAGAGAGAAGGATTTGAATGCCTACGTTTAGTTTCATTGTAAGACATTTGGGACAGGGGTAAAATCCTTCCCAGGAACTTTTGCAATTAGATGTTATAGAGTAACACGAAAGGGACAAAACCATCCCCAAAGCTCGGAGTCGAAGTAAATGAGGAGGTTCTGACAGAATCCAAAACAATAACTTACCTGTCGAAAGTTCCTTTCTTTTACCCATGCAATCTGAGGGATATCATGGTGCCATGTGTACAACAATTATGGCTGGAGGGGGATGGAATCCTCTTGTAGAAGGAATGCGGGGTGGGTTAACAACCTTATGACAAATCTTTGGCTATAACCAAATACAAACTCCAAACTCTTCTTTCTAAAGTGTTGATCAAGGGAAAATTCCTAGGAATATGGGGCCCCTCCCCCTCATGTAACGATAACCACGTCGACCATCGGCCACAGTTTTTACAAGGATCTACCTTTGTGGGTGTAATAAGGGAGCATGGCAACTGCTGCTTGGAATGAGTAATGAATTTTATAATGATTGTATCTGCAGGACCATGTTTTTTCCCTCTTCTTGTAATTGGAGGCCTATGATATTGACCTAGGTAAGAGTTGGGAACAATAAATTTCCCCTATACAAACCATGAGAATATTTGATAATAGAAATTTTCTCTAGTAAGACGAAGTTATCCAAGAGTAGACTTAACCAGAGCTCAACCCAACAAGTGAAAGAGACTAAGGGCCTTCCTTATCAAGTCGGGATCGAGGATCTTATAGGTATGTGGTTCCCCTTTGGCTGCATTTTGAGAATTATATAGGATTTTGTGAAAATGCAAACATAAATGTAAACCAAAGCAAAATAAACTTACCAGAAAGAGCACCAATTAGAGCACCTGAAGGAGGAGAAGGACCCCCTCTATTTCTGAACGAATGAATCATGCACAACCAAGTCTCTAAGCAAGATATACTTGTGTAAGTCAACATTCAGAATTTTACCACCAATATACTAAATGAAATAGTACAAACTTATGTACACGCATAGAGGAAAAAAGAAAAAAAGAAAAAGAAGTTGAATTTTAAAAATTAAAATTAAAAGAAAAAAAACGCAATGTGTAAGTAAATAGTTTGAGGCACGTTACAAATAATGACTGTTTAAATATCTTATGTTGCTGGTTGGACCCATTGACCAAGTCAAACCCAGGTTTTACAAAGCCAAAATTTAAACTTGGTCAAGATTTGACCATGATACAAACTGATGCAAGAACCATATACAACTCCTATAGAGGATGAAAAATACTTGATTATGACAAGTATTAATAAACAACTAAGTACAATGTCATATCCTACAACAAGTGATCACCATGTGACTCTTTGCATAAATTATCCTCATAACACAAGTACATAACAAAACATAAAGTAAAACTAATGTCTTATATACATATAGTCTGTTAACATAACCATCATAAAGTATTGCATGGATCAACCTTCATCATGGGTTGATTGGATGGTCAAATGGTCAACAAAATAGTCAAGTGAATTATTGATCAACCGAAGGCTTGACTTACTCTTGGAGAGGAGGGAATATCAAGGACCTCTGTGCCATTAAGTAGCTTGGAATACATTAGGGAGCAAGGTGTCTCGCAAATGGATGATGTGCTAGAAGGTGCCCTTTGAATTTAGCAAACCCCCCTTTTATTTCACTTTTCACACATTGCATTTCACTTTCACATTTGATTTCTTTTTTTCTTTGGATATTTTATTGAAGCACTTTATTTATTTGAAATCCTCTAGTTGACTAATGACTGAAAGGTTTTTCCTTGGATTTCCTTCTAGGCACCAGCTATGACATGCCCTTAGCTTTGTTTCCAAATAGCATCCGTAGGTGCAACAGAGTTGCCACGGTAATTCCTTTTTAAGGAAAGTATGCTTAACCTCTTAATTCAAGGAGTACCTACGCTTCCAGCCACTAACCAATCTCAAGGATGGGGAAGCTTGTTTCAAGCCTCAAGAATACTTCTAGTGACAAGGCCAACCTTAGCTCGCACTCAATCCATAGGGGTATACAAGCATAAGGAGATCAACGGGGTCAGAAGGCTTTATCACACACGTCAAAGCCTAGACACTAAGGGAAAACATGGAGGTCATCCTAAGTAAGAGGTCATAGAGGGAGAGGTCCTTGAGTTGCTTAGTTGTATACATATCAATGGGATTTTTTTAATTATGCAACTGTCATACTCATCATAGTCATAAGATGATTTCAAGTCTAAAATAAGTCCTACTACTAGTCAATTCATTAATACACAGCATAAAATCCATAAAAATATCCCATATGCACACATTTGATACATAACTAAAATTGTAGGATGACCATCATAGCCATGTGTGAAGTGTTGAAGACTAAGATCCAAACTATGTATTTCAAAGTATGGAAACCAAATTCGCATAAGTTTAAAATGTATAACAAGGAATGCACAGAGAAGGATAAAGATAGCGGTTCAAATAACCTGAGGACACCCTCCGAGTGAAGAGAGGGATTTGGTTCTTCCTCTCGATCTTGAAAAAATATTAAGTCCTTTAAATAATAGTCTTCCTCGGTGCATCATGAGATAAAACATCATTGATATAGGAACCAGAGGATCTACCTCTTTGACTAGAGAAGTATACGCGCTAACCAAATTGCCCCCTACTCGTCGGACTCCGATAGAAGAGGAATTCCTGAAAAATGCAATTTCGAGTGCTCAAAATTCAATTTCAATGATCTAGGTAGTTTTAAAATGTGCCAATTAGTTTAAAACAAAGAATTATGATTGTTGAAATTACATAGTAACCCAAGCTGCAATTTTCTGGCAACTTTGACCAGATTCAATCACAAATCCGCCGGAGAAATGGGGCGATTTGGTTGTTTTTTATCCAATGTGCTCCTAACCTCTTCATGCTCTTGAGAGATACTTGAATTACTTCTAGATCTGTGCTCTTCCCCAAATGTAGTGGATAAAACATCATCAATTAATTCATTTGTGGTTTTGAACCTTCTTTCATTTCTAGCTAGTGGGGAATTTCTCATGAAAGGCGCATTGTCCACTATAGTCGCCTCTTGCTTGGTCATGTCACTTGACTAAGCGAGAGGAGGACGATGATTCCCATCAGCCTCATCATCATCATATTTAGTGGCAATATCCAAGTGGAAATCCTCTCTAGGAGGAACATGAGAAAGCATATATTCCACAAGACTCGCACCAAATGTGAGATATAGGGGAGGCTAGTTTTGAGCTTCTATTACACCTAACAAACTGACTTGCTCAGAAACATCATCAATCAAAAAATCTTTGGATGATACACCTAGAACATTTGAGGGATCACAAGAATTGGAAATGTCATTCAAATCACAATTGGGTCCACCATCTCCAAAAATATGATTCTCGTTGCAAGTAGGTCCATCTATGTTTGCTCCTTAATAGGGTAAAGGACTACTAGAATGTTCCATGTCAAGAATTGTGGTAACCCCGAGGTTGACAGGGTGCTCTTTAAAGTTGACTTCATGTGGAGAAACAACGACCCTCCCTATAGATCCATACAACATCCACTATAAATATGAGTTCGGATTCAATTCACTAAGAGAGCTAGATCCAGTGCTAGATAAGCTCTCCTCAAATGGGCAAAAAGGAAAATCGACGAGTGGACAATACATCATCCGATAGGCCCGAGAAGTAGGATCCAACCCGTTATTGTAACTAAGCTCACTACTCGCAAAACTAATTTCATGAGTGTGTGGGACATGCGGTATGGCATTCCCATTATGCTCTTCATCTTGGCCATGAGAAGGATCATCATCAAGAACATCCATGACCATGAACATCCCATCAAGGGCAATCTTATCAAATCCAATGGTGTTGTCTATACCATCCTTCATTTCTTCCAAATGGACATCATTAAAAGCTTATCTATATATCCTAACCATTTGGCCTTCTGATTTTGGAATGGAGACATAAATAAATCCATTTGAATGTGCCCTTTGAGACCAACAAACCACTTCTAACACAACAACATCCCATAAAACAGAAGGAGATCAATGACCACTACATCCATCAGCGTAGATATATGTAGACAAGGAAAAAGATCATCTCTATTGTTTTGGATAAGACCATGTGCTTGGACTTGCCTACATTCTATGCCAAAGACAATTCCATATGGCCTAGTAAATAGCAATCTTGTGGCCTGCATGACTTTAAGTGGCATAGTATTCATTGAAGCACTAGACTCAAGCATATAGTTAAGAAGAGATGTCGATAGAGCATAAAGATCAACTAAGTATAAGGGTTTGAGTGACTAGCAAAGAAGAGTTCGATTGAGTAGGGAATGGTTGACTAAGAAGTTGACTTAACATATTTAGGAAAGAAGAGCATTCCAATTGCAAAAATACTTGAGCACAGAAGAAAACATTTTTACCAACAAAAAATAGTTTTACTGGTAGCAAAATGGTAGTAAAGAAAGGAGTTTTACTAAGCAACCTAAAAACGAGTTCGACGAAGTAGTGAAGAACATTTTGACCTAGAGAAGAAGGGCCGACTAAGCAGTTCAACAAAGTATATTGAGCACATATAGTGTTTCCACCAGATAGAAAGAGTTCGAACAAGAGCAAAATGGTCAACCGAACATTTTGACCCGATAGTAAACACACGGATTGCACAGTTTCTGAGTACTTTACTGAGAGATATTACGGCATAATTTATTTGCACAAGAGTGATTGAACATTAAAATTCGAGTACAAAATTGCAGAGATGATTGATTTCCACTACATCGACTAGAGAAGAAATCATTCAAGAAAGTGAGATCGGATGACACCCACATAAAGAAAATATGAGGACACAATAACACAGAAGAGAATAGAGAAGAGACAACGGAAAAAATAAAATGAGGCCAAAAAGCAAAGAAGAGAAGAAGCAGCAAAATGTCAGGTCAATAGTCTCAATTGCTAAAAAGCATCTACGACAGTTCCTGAGGCTGCATGATGGAAAAGCTAAGAAATAAAACGTAAATAAATGGTAAGCACGTCGAGTACAAAGGAAGACGCTCACATTGACAAAGGAAACCCCCCTGCTGCAATTTTTGTGCAAGTGCAAGATGAGCCCAGGACGAACCACTCACTACTCCAGAGACACAAGAGATAAGGGTTCTACAATAGGAGCATTGTTGGGTGGAATAAAAGCATTGGAGGACTCACTAACTACACATGCACCTACCTATTAAAGACAGAGGCTAGAGAGTAACGAGTCACAGTATAACCTCATATACATTATATTCCTATATAATTTGTGGTTGTTGCGGCTAATTTACCTATGTAGACCGATATGCATGGTCGATACACAGTAAGGATACTTCAGTAGGAGTGGAGACCCACGATGTTGATGTACAGTTGCTTCAAGATGAAGCAAGACTTTGAGGTTGAGAGAAATGTTGGTAGGTATCTTAGGCCGTTGTAAAAGTTTTCATATATTGTATTACACATTAGTGAAATACATGATAAATGTAAATGTTTAATGTAAAGGTTTAAACTAAACAAATGATTAGTTGGAGTGGCTGCAACTTCTCCAACAATCCTCTTGAATGTATAAATACCTATGGAAAATGAATATAAGATGGTTAACCCTCCTTATCAATTTCCTATAGTATTTACATGTATGTTGCAATATAATTGCTTTCCTGAATGTGTTTGTAACCCTAGATTCCAACAAGCCTTAAAAAAAATTGTAACTATATTGTTGGAAGGTTGTGAAAGCATAACCTTATTGAAATAAACTACATATCTTGGTATGCTTATATAGTTATGACATGACACATGTATATGTTCAGTAATAGAGGTGTTACACATTGATCACCTGACCATGAAGCAAGTGCATGCATGAACTATATGAGATAACTCTAGAATGGGAGTCGATCATTAAGCCCTATATCGGTAATGATATTAATTATGTATACAGTATGAACCTTAAATAAGCATGATTGCTTTTATGTATATGCTTGGATTCAAATGTGTGTAATGCATAGGGAGGTGCCTTGCCCACTGGTCAACATATGGGTGTGGGACTCAATAACGATACTATGGCTTTATTATGAAGGAATGAGTGAAGGTGTGATGCCTACTCAGTTTCTATATATATGACATGTGGGAGAGGTTTCGGGGTGATGGATACCCCCATCTTTCTAGGAGCATAAGTACCATGTATACTCCGAAAAATTCCTCCATGTGGGGATACATGCCTCACGATTATGATTTAGGAGTGTTGGCCATATGTTTGCCCGGCAATAGGATATGGCATGCCTCGTAATTATGCTTCACAATGGAGGTGATATACAGGTCCTATCAATTTCTCTGTGGGTCATGAAAGAGGCAAGGAACGATACTTTGTGTGGCTCGAGAATGGTTGAGAGGAACACGTGTTTCCTTACCGAAGTTCTGAGCAGGTTGGACTCCTTTCCCTCGCTTACTAAAGGTAAATTGAACTAACTTGGAAGATGAACACATACATATTCCGAGAAATGAAATTGCTTATCAACCAAATAACGAGTTTAATCCCAACAACTAACAACTACTAGTATATTAATTTGAAAACAACCAATCATAGTAGTACCCAGCTTATACCACCTAAGGATACTTATTAACTACCATTGGGTGGGCCTAGGATGCTTACCTTAAAGCACTATTCCCCACGATTGATGGGCCACGAGTTGCCCCATCATTTATTGTGTGTGCTCGGATGGTGTTATATTTCAACTTAGCTAGTTTTCAATTAACTTAAAATAAACAGAATCTTCATACATACTTGGTCTTTCTAGACCAGACTCGTTGGAAGAAAAAAAAGATATTAGACAGAGCCTAAGATATGGCAAATCGAATCTTAGTCGGTGTAACCACCCACAGTTGCTCGGGTTTGTTCTATCTCACTATGGAATCTCTGTAGAAAAGGTGAAAGTAATCCTCAATTGCCTCTACCAAATAACGATGTGTGGAGAAGTTGGTTGTCCTTTCACCGAGAGTAACTATGTTCCAGCTGGCAGTGGAATCAACTTATTAGTGACCAAGCCGCTAAATAATCTTATCGTGCTTACTAGACCCTCTCATACATCAATCCCAACATTCATTCAATAAAGCGCACCCGCCCCGATGCATGCCAATTTCACCATCCCATTCTAACTATATGTAAATATACTTATTCCATATACATTATTTTCGCCGAAATGAAGTGATATAATATTTTGTTCCAATATTTATCAATTGAGCAAGGGAGAGAGGGAATTGGATGTCCCTTGAGAGCAGAACACATGGACTACCCACCTCTTTAGATTCCAATCTCAACTTACTTATGATAAGGTAGTCGTAAATATGTTTGTTTCGTTTGAGCTTGATTCATTATCACTCCAGGGTCGGGAGCATTTATGAAAGTCAATCAACATGGAAATGTGAAGTAATCCATTCGATTGAATAGGTCTTGAGGTTGGAGCTTGTTCTTGGTATGGACGAAGGGCAAACATATGTAGAACACCTTCCTTAATCAATGTAACAAAGCAGTTGATTTTCACAGTGAAGCTATAAAATCTTGTCTAATTGAATTTATAAGTGTTTAAATAAAATAATGGTTGGTTCACATGCTGGAAGGAAAGAAGGACGTCTCCTAGGAAAATGGGTGGTTTAATAGGGTCGATAGGTGAGTGGGGTAGGACACCTCCTCAAGTAAACAAGTTCCATGTATCTTACTACATTCTCATAGTCTCGATGGAATAGACTCCCCATCACTAGCCACCAGTAAGGATTGGGCCTAGAAGGTATGACCCACAATAGTTCTGTATTTTCCACTCGATGGATAAAATTTTGGTCGTGGGATCTTTTTCTATACTTCGGATCTCCACCGTTACCCATATGATATTTGAATTCCCTCATGGTCTACCTAACCTAACTAAGGGTGGCTTTATCCAACCCACTGTTGGTTTCCCTCCCATGGTTGAAAGGGGACATCAATTAACCATATGAAGGGTGCTCTTGGTTGACTACTAAGCTAGCTATAGATATCTGGCATTCACTACAATCCCTCTCGAAAAATAATTAATAATAAAATCATGAATTTTTTTTTTTCAGAAAGCAAAAAGCCTGTCCTTGATATTCATTAGAATCAAAGGGCATCTGCTGGGCCTGCCCAAAATATGGACCACAGTCATAGAAGTGGTTCTAAAAGTAGCATACTGCCTAACATCAAGAAGAGTCACAAACTCAACAGTGCTGCAAGGGTGAGGGCCCAGTGCTAATCCAACAAAACAAAATACCCATCAGTATATGATGTCAGTCAATCCCATATCTACCGTGGACAAAAAGAGCACAGAGCAGCAGTCTAAAGGAGCCCGCTCCAAACATAAACAAGAATGGGTGTAAAGTGTAATAGGGAGAGCATGCTCCAGCACCAACGCAAATGAGCTTGAAAATGTCCTGTGAGGTCAAATGACCATCAAAAATTTCAGAGTATGTGCCAAATCCCGGAGTCAAAGAAAGAGCAATTTTAGAAAGACGGTCTGCTTGCTGATTGTGTTCACGGTAGATATGGCAGAATGACAGCTCTAGAAAGTGAGAGCAGAGCTTTCTAGTCTCCTTACACCAGTAATGAAGTTCAGGGGGAGAAAGGGTAGCAGTACCCTTTGCCCAGTTGATGATGACTGAGGAGTCACCAAAAACCTTGAGTGTGGGAATCCCCATCATTTGGGTGGTCAGCAGAAGGGCCCAAAGCCCAACCAATTCTGCTTTTGTGTTGGTGCACAGTCCCGCCCCCACAGCAAACCCAAAGGAATGTGACTCATTCAAGTACAGGCAGAAACCTACTCCTCCAATATTTTTTGCTGATGCTCCATCAAAAAAACCACAAGGATTTACAAGTTTAGGGCCAGGTCCAAAAACTCTTGTTTTTTTACCCTTCTTTGCTGGAGGACAATACATCTGTGAGAGTTAAACAACCTGCTGAATCATACAAGAACTGAGACCGGCTTGCCTGCACTATGATACACATATCGATCTTGATATTTATCCCACCCATAACCCAACTTCCAAGACTAAGGGAATGCCCTTTGTGGGTTGTTCTATTCTGTATATTTTTGGCTCTGAAGTAATCAAATGTCTTATCATTTTCCCCATATCTATATAATATGTGATTATGCGCATGTTCCCTTTAGCTGTAATGACTTTTAGCTTCTGGTTTTATTACATGTTCATATTCTGTTTATGGTTTTTAACCATTCTCTCCATGCTAGAAAAGAAAAACTTGATATGGGTGCAAAATCACATCCATTACTACGCCCCTAATATTCTCTAGGACATTCTCTGCTTAGCTCATAAGAAATTCTCTCCAATGTCTACCAGCACAGCAGAGTAGCTCTTCCAATCACATCACAAACATCAAAGCCCTGATATGCCACCAAAATGGAAAATTGGCATCAACTGAAAATTTACATTATGAGGACATATCAAGTGGTTTCACCCCTATTACTTGTGTCTATCGTAGGTCCTACCCTTGCTCTAAATCTAAGCTCAAACACTATCTAGATAAATAAACGGCCAACTTGTACTCTGCAAAAATCTAACAAAGAGGGAATATTAAACTAAGAGGAAGAATCATCACTCTTTTAACCAATAATTAAAAATTAATACATATGCAGGACTACAATATCCCAATCCCTTTCAAAATCAAAATAAAACAGAAAATGTGGTAGCAGAACCCAAATAACAAATGCTAAATTGCATTGCCATAACAGCATCATGTCAAATTGCTGGTATCATGGTAAGACAAAGGAAGCTAAGTTGAACTCCAATGAAGGTACATGTCATAAAAAAAGACATAATTACAATATGGAGAGCAGATAAGAAATTGGCAAACACGGCATTAAAACCATAAGAAACGTGAAGGAACCTTGCCCAATCTGGAATTTTTTGGTTCCTTCTCTTTCCCTATGTGGAGGGTGGACCAACATGAGTAGGAAAAATCATCATCAAAATTAAACTTAAGGAAATCGTGTCAATTCCTCTGCACAGAAATATTCATGACCAACCTCTTTTAAGATACAATTTAAGCTGTATGCATAAGCAATAATGCTATATAATGGTGTAAAAGGAATAAATCGGGTTTCTTTCTGACAAAAACGAATAGATATTAAAGTGGAACTTTCAAATTCTGGAGTTGAAGAATGCCAAGAAAGAAAGAAAAATGTCCCTGATCATGAAGAGCTCTGAAACTCAATGAAAAAATATTGTTTTAATTCTGTAAATATAGATGAAAAAATAATAAAGCATCAACCATGTGAAGCAATGATTATTACCAATACAACTTCCCAGTTCAGTGAAAATCAATTTCTTTTGGAATTTATAATTTACAATGGCTATTACTATCATTGCATCCAAGACATTTCATACATCATGTCAACATCAGAAAAATGGGGAAATGACCATTGCTTCACTATCATTGCATCCAAGATATTTCATACATCATGTCAACATCAGAAAAATGGGGAAATGACCATTGCTTCACTATCATTGCATCCAAGATATTTCATACATCATGTCAACATCAGAAAAATGAGGTAATAACCATTGCTATCAGAAAACCAGCAAAAGTCAACTGCAACTTTTAATGGATTTTACTGGAAATAGGTATACCTTTTTATGAGTGGCATGTATATATCCATCAAGTTATTTTGTAGTAGTAAATAAAAGAGATCTCATCCAGACAATGAACATCAATATATTTCTAATACATATATGTCTTTTATCACTTCAGGTATTTATTCAACCATTCTAGCATTTTGTCATGTGCCTCTTCAGCATTCTTTACGGCAACTTCATCATTCTCATCGTATCTTACAGTCCAGCCATGAGCAACCCCGGGATAAATCTTAACAAAGCTATCTACCTGCAACAAGCAACAGCCAAAGAGGTATCCAAATATGTTCATCCAATAACCCAGGAAAATAGAAAAGCATCTCCTGCACAAAAGAGGAATGGCAATGCAGAATGTAACAAATAAAAGCAACACCTTTGAAGACATTGTAATGAACACTAGTTCAGTTAAAGGAAACATCCAACATAAGAACGGTAACACAAAGAATCCATACAGATACAAAAATATATAATTGATAATGAATAAGTGAGTCAATACAATTGCACGTTAGATTGTGTGCCCTTTTAGTCATGTGCCCTCTGAACATCATTATTATTCTTATTATTATTATATGTACTTTATGTCTGTTACATTGCCTCCTCTTTCAAAGATGCTTTCTCCTCAAAGCATATAAAAAAATGTTTTCATTCTTGCTTGTAATGCTTCCTCTGATGCTATGTCCCGGATGTTGTAATAGTTGAAGAAATGAGGCAATAAGATCTTTTAAGTGCTAAACATAATTGTCCTATTGTTGAAGGGTCACTCCACCATAATTTAATCTTCTATAGAAATGTGTTTATCGCTGTGATACCGGACACATCCATATAGGGCAGCGTGTCCTGTGTCTGCGTGTCTGACATGGACATGCTGACAGGGCGTGCCAGGCACGTCTCTCCAACATGTCCCGATTTCGTACATGCGTGTCCCGCGCCTATCAGGACGTGTCCGGAAAACAGGGCACATTGTTTGCAGAAGGGATGCCCAGGACCACTTTAAATCGAATTTTGGCTTTATTTTAATTTTTTTGTCATTTGCAATTGTGGAGAGAGCTCTAAGAAGTGTTTTTGTGCAAGGCAAAAAGATTTTAAGGCTTTGAAAATGTGTAATACTAATTACTAATCTTAAATGCACATTGATTTTTATTTTTATTGAATATTTGTAAAAGTTTGGATCTATAAGTCTATTTTTAATATATATAATTTTCAAAAATATATATATATATATATATATATATAACGTGTCCTGATTCTGGGGTCACCGTGTCCATGTCGAACATTCAAATCCCTGTGTCCTTCGTGTCCCGTGTCCTCGTGTAAGGGGCTTAGGTTTATAGGGTTCAAGGATAGATCTTTTTGTATTGTGATTCCAAGAATGTCTATTATTTTCATATTCAATTGCAATAGAATTGGTTTTCGCTGGAAAATAGGTCAAATGTTGCCTTTGTTTAGAACAATGTTGATACATTAATTAGTTACAGTATCGGCTCTTGTGATTAGGATGTAATGTTCCATTACTCATAAATAGGGGATTGACTGAGTAATGATACATGGAGCTAAGAATACATTAATACAACATTATTAGATCATCAATAGATTGTAGAAGGCCATTGTAGCAGATATCAACAAGCATGCAAAGCATGCATGCCTTGTTTCATCTTTGCATAAGTCAACGAGCAATTAGAATTGCATGCATGCAAAAGTAAAGTCATGCAAACCCTAAAAGTTACATGCAAACGTAAAAGCTATATAAGAAGATAAAGTCAAACCAAAAAGCATCCATTGTTATTATTCATCTTTTGGAGACAAGTTTGAGAGCTCGGTGAGCTTATTCGTGTTGAGGACGTAAACCCTTGATAAATCTTGGTTTCGATGGTGAAATCTATCCATCCTAGCTAAGTTCAAGGATAGATTACCCGAATCTATCATTTGTGCTTCTATGAGAAGAAGTTTGTGGAGTGTTAGGGCAGTGAATCAATTTATTTCATAGCTGGCTGAATCATCTTCATTAAGGATTATTGTTGACAGAGATTTCATGCTAGTTTGAGAAGAATATCATCACTTTTTGTGTTGGACAAAGAAAGGGCAAGTAGACCAACTCGTGGCGGGCTGTAGAGGACAGTTCCATACCAAATAGTACCCTTATGTACTATTCCGTACAAATCCATACAGATTCCGTACTTCATACCTAAGCCCTATTTCTCCATGTTGAAGGTCATGGTCATCTAAAGCGTCCTTTGTCATCTCTAGAAAGGTAGCACCCTGATATCATAGCATATAAAGTAAAATATTTGCCAGTAGATATACAGCTGTTGGGTGAAGAGAGGATGCATTATTGAAGACAGTCACTAGGGAAAATTGTGGGCGTCATTCCTCTCCTTCTGTTGGTTTAAATATTGTGTTTATTAGTTAATGAGAAGGTCATCTACCTTGTTGGTTGTGTTTGCTAAATTCTGGGACCGATTCCTTCACTAAACTGCGGGTTCAAAAGAAGGGAAACTCCATACCTCAGAGATTAGCCACCTACATGAAATATACCAGGTCTACCCATATTGCGGCTACAGAATTTATCCTTGGGTCGACTAGTATTGTCACTGCTGTTGTAAAGGTGGTCAAACCAGTCATAAAAGAGGGCTCAACACTGGAGAAAAGGGAGTCATTTCACTGTGCATCTGGGCAAAGAGCAAGTTGTATGTAACCACAAAAATCATGTCGAAAATTCATATGTTATTGGACCTTAATATTGTTCATATTCATCGTTGTCTACAAATAATATATCTACAGCAGTTTCCCTGAGTTTATGAATGTTACTTGCATTGGATATTTAATTGGTGTTGGAATAATGTTATTGATGGCAATTAATGAGTAATGAAACCACTATGAAACTCCTACACAATAATTAAACACACAGTAAATAATCTGATTGGAAGAGAAGGGTAGAATGATGCTACAACAGTAGACCATCACCAACATCAAACAATGCATAATTGGGTTCAGGTATACTACAGGATGCTACAGCAATAGATCAGCACCAACATCAAATAATGCATAATGGGGTTCAGGTATATTATAGTGGTATCAGAGCATGATCTCAGAGAAGCTGTGGGCATAAAACTAGCTCATAGCTCACAGGTGTGATACTATGATGCTTAGATCAAGCTGGCAGCTTCCAGGTGTGATTTTACAAGTGTGATGGAGCAAGGAATCAAACTGGGTTTCCAGTGACAGGTAGGGCATATCCATGGCACCAGAGTTTGGATTCATAGGGGACTGGGATGAGTCATTGACAGGATACTTCCAAAGGGTGGATGAGTCACTAGGGCAGCTTGCAGCCCTTCGTGCCAACCCTCTTTCCAAAAGAAGTTTTATGAGGAGAATTTCCGGAGGGCTTTAGATCTGGGAAGGATGAGGAGCAAAAGCAAACACAGTCTCAGGAACTTCCAAGAAAGAGAAGAAATCAAATAAGAAGAGAACAGATATGTTTCACATGTCATGCAACATAGAAACTTGGTCACATATGTGGGGAAAGCATGTTGAATTTTCAACATTAGCATAAACTTTAAAAATTTGCAGATAAACATAAATAGATCTGCAGTGGAGTAAAAAACACATTCATCACATCAGCACACATGGACACAATATTTTTCACTGGGGAAACCTTCAAAGGACAAAATCCCCAAAAGCATTAATAGCTCATCTCGTAAATGAGATGGCTTAAGAAATTCTTCAAAGAGTTTCTCAAATCCAGATCTGGATTTTGACCACAGTAACTGTAAAATTCATCAGTAAAAATCAGAGTGATAATTTTACCCACAATTTCCAGAATTACAAAAAATTACCAATTTAGGGCTTTCTCAGTAAAACTGAGATTTTCTCTCTCCTGCCCGAAAATATCAGACTGCTGAAAACTGCCCGAAAATATCAGACTGTCTGAAAACTGCCCAAAAATATCAGACTGCTGAAAACTACCCAAATATATCAGCCTACTGAAAACTGCCCGAAAATATCATCCTACTGAAAACTGCCCGAAAATATTAGACTGTCTGAAAACTGCCCGAAAATATCAGACTGTCTGAAAACTGCCTAAAAATATCAGACTGCTGAAAACTACCCGAAAATATCAAACTGCTGAAAACTGCCCGAAAATATCAGACTGCTAAAAACTGCCTGAAAATATCACACTGCTAAAAACTGCCCAAAAATATCAGACTGCTGAAAACTGCCCAAAAAATGGAATGCTGAAGATGGACTTTGCTGATAAAACCCTAGCTGAGGATTTGAACATAAGATAGTCTTCTTCACCTGTGGGAACAAAAGTGTGTGTGACAAATGAGAAGGCTTGATCTTCTTTTATAGCCTTTGTTCACCTGTAAGTGGACAAGACTAGGAAAAATAAAAATAATAATATTTTTATTATTTTCCTAATTTCACTTTCACTTTTACCAAAAATGTACTTTTATTTTTTCCTTTGACTTTTATAAGAAGTATTTCTTTAATTTTGTTTTCCACCTGTGGTCCTTTTAGGTGGACAAGATTAGGAAAGATAAAAATAATAATATTTTTCTTTTCCTAATTTCACTTTCACTTTTACCAAAAAGGTACTTTTTTTTTCCGTTGACTTTTGACTTTGGCCTTTTACCAACTGCCCCTGTGGTCATTACCTGTGGTACTTTTTTCTTTCAAAAGTACATCGTCATAAACCAAGAGAGTTATTAATGTTTTTATCTCACACACTGTGTGACACCTAGATCTGGTACTAGGGTAACTTAACCAAGGGTAGCTAATCCTTGGAAAAGCACACCAAGCCCATAGATCAAGGGTCAAAGTGCCACACACATGCCCAAACCCAGTCTAGGGCTTACAGTGTCTTCATTCTCCCAGAGAATGGCTACTCAGAACTAAGCTGAGTCTACCAGTCCCAGACTGGTCTACATCGTGGTCCCAGACCAGATGTCTACCCAACACAAGGTTGAGTCTACCCAGGGCAGATCTGGGTTTATATCATGGTCCCAGACCAGATATCTACCATTCAACAGAATGGTCACTCAACATTGCGTTGAGTCTTCATCGTGGTCCCGGACCAGGTGGTCCCATTCTCCGAAGAGAAGGGCTCTCAATGCTGCTCAGAAAATCAACAAAGCATAGGAAAAGATTTATCGCTGCCAAGTGATATTAGATGCACAAAAGCAAATGGTGTAGATTGTAAGGAGGAGATGGTAATGGCAAAGGACTTAGAACAAGAAGTTGAAGCCATTATTGGGGAATCTATGGTTGGCACTACAACACATGAAGATGACAAATCAAAGCAAGAAGAGCACATAGATTTGCTTGGACATGACGAGAGGCATGATCATGTGATACCCTTTTGGGAGAACCCATTAAAGGCTCAAGACATAGATACGGTTGAGTTGGTTGGGCATTCATCCATTGGGCCAACCAACAATGAAGAACAAGAAGGCGAGAGAACACCCACCACAGCTACAAGGCCTCCAAATGATAGCCACCGGAAGAGGATTAAAGGCCTAAAAGAAACTTCTTAGCCATGAAGGAGAAGAACAAGATACTCCAAGACACCGTATTACAGCAGAAGGGTGAGCTTGATGACCTTGGAGGTATGTGTGCCAAGTCAGCTGCCAATCTTTTCAGTATTAGGGAACAACTTAGATCCCTAACTAGACAATACAAGAAGGATACTCCTGAGTTTCAAACCAGCCCTCTTCAGGAGTATATTGATCGAGCTTGCAACAAGATGGGTCCATTTCCGCAAAGAGCGAAGGAAGTTTGGGTTGAGGTAGAAGGAGCAGAATCTTCCCATTTGATTTTACAGGTGGGCCAAAACAAAGCGATAGGGTGGCAGTACATGAGCATGGTGCAAAATCAACATGGAGGGGTTGTTCCTTGTTTGGATACTTTTACACAAGGTCCATGTCAGGGAATGGACTGGAGAGAAGTAATGAGTTGGTATACCATTGAGGGGATAATTTGTGGAGCGATATCCTTAGCCAAGGACAGAGTACAGTTGGAGCCAAAGGACATGGGCAATGATGGATGGCCAAGGTGGCATTGGGATCCAGGTGGATCTATTGGTGGCAGGATGGGTCAAAGGGTTGTTTGGGATCCAGGTATCGAGGGATCAATTCATGATTGGGTGGTAATGAGGCATGAGGTGATCCAGTGGTTCATATGGGACCTTGGTATTGGTGTCCGGGTGCATTTTACAGTTGGAAATTGTCGATTGCTTGAGGACAAGCAATCTTTAGCGAGAGAGGACTGTAATGTTCCATTACTGATAAATAGGGGATTGACTGAGGAGTAATGATACATGGGGCTAAGAATACATTAATACAACATTATTAGATCATCAGTAGATTGTAGAAGGCCATTGGAGCAGATATCAACAAGCATGAAGAGCATGCAAGCCTTATTTCATCTTGCATAAGTCAACGAGCAATTAGAATTGCATGCATGCAAAAGTGAAGTCATGCAAACCCTAAAAGCTACATAAGAAAATAAAGTCGAACCAAAAAGCATCCATTGTTATTATTCATCTTTTGGAGACAGGATTGAGAGCTCGGTGAGCTTATTGGTCTTGAGGACGTAAACCATTGACAAATCTTGGTTTCGATGGTGATAGCCATCCATCCTAGCTAAGTTCAAGGATAGATTACCTGGATCTATCATTTGTGCTTCAATGAGAAGAAGTTTGTGGAGTGTTAGGGCAGCGAATCAATTTATTTCATAGCTGGGTGAATCATCTTCATTAAGGATTATTGTTGACAGAGATTTCATGCTAGTTTGAGAAGAATATCATCACTTTGTGTTGGACAGAGAAAGGGCAAGTAGACCAACTCATGCCGGGCTGTAGAGGACAGTTCCATACCAAATAGTACCCTTCTGTACTATTCCGTACAGATCCGTACAAATTCTGCACTTCATACCTAAGCCCTATTTCTCCATGTTGAAGGTCATGGTCATCTAAAGCGTCCCTTGTCATCTCTAGAAAGGTAGCACCCTGATATCATAGCAAATAAAATAAAATATTTGCCAGGAGATATACAGTTGTTGGGTGAAGAGAGGATGCATTATTGAAGACAGTCACAAGGGAAAATTGTGGGTGTCATTCCTCTCCTTCTGCTGGTTGAAATATTGTGTTTATTAGTTAATGAGAAGATCCTCTACCTTGCTGGTTGTGTTTGCTAAATTCCGGGACTGATTCCTTCACTAAACTGTGGGTTCAGAAAAAGGGAAACTCCATACCTCAGAGATCAGCCACCTACAGGAAATATACCAGGTCTACCCATATTGCTGCTACAGAATTTATCCTTGAGTTGATTGGTATTGTCACTGCTGTTGTAAAGGTGGTCAAACTAGTCATAGAGGGCTCAACACTGGAGAAAAGGGAGTCATTTCACTGTGCATATGGGCAAAGAGCAGGATGTATGTAACCACAAAAATCAGGTCAGAGATTCATGTGTTATTGGACCTTGATATTGTTCATATTCATCGTTGTCTACAAATAACATATCTACAGCACTTTCCCTGAGTTTATGAATGTTACTTGCATTGGATATTTTATTGGTGTTGGAATAATGTTTATTGATAGCAATTAATGAGTAATGAAACCACTAAGAAACTCCTACACAAGAATTAAATACACAGTAAATAATCCGATTGGAAGAGAAGGGTGGAATGATGCTACAGCAGTAGACTATCACCAACATCAAACGATATATAATTGGGTTAAGATATACCACAGGATGTTACAGCAATAGATCATCACCAACATCAAATAATGCATAATGGGGTTCAGGTATATTACATAGGATGTAGATAAGATTTCCTTGTAAATTAATTTTTCATTATCATAATTTTAAAATTTTTAGTTTCATGATTCACTTTTATATTATATCTTCTTCATACACTTGTGTTGCTTTGTTGATCATTGAAATTGTATTAGTAGAGACGCTTGGATTTGCTAAGGTTTTTCAATCCATCATTTGTACTTCGACATTTGAAGATATCCCTAATTCAACTAGATCGGTCATCGTTTCCTTGTTGATCAAAGAATCTTTGTTGTTAAGTTGTTTCATTTTTCCTGTTGCATCTTCTCTTTGTTTTTTAACTTGGTTTGTGTGATCAAGCTTAGACTATGATTTCTAGGAGGAGAAATTTCTTCAATTTTCTCAAATAGATCTTTGTTGAATTTCATTTGGAGATCTTGATTTTTCTATTGAGATTCCTCAGGAGAATGATTTATTGTCACTTCACGTTTTACATTATCAGTTTCTATAATAAAAATTATCTTGTTAACAAGAAGGCATTGATTATGATGCTTAAGATGAGATTTATATATATATATATATATATATATATTCAGTAAAACTTTGTCAAATTTTCTTGGACTGCTTGCATCTTCTAAATTGAATTTGTATTATCTTGAAGGATCACATTTGATACATCTTTCAAGTTTGGAGCCAAAATCTTGTTTTGGCCATAACTTGGGCATAAAAAGTTGGATGGTGCTGAAATTTCAGGTGGGAGTCCACAGTGATAGTGTCCATAAAATTTGTCTTTGAGCTCAGGTTTTCAGTTTATTTGGCAAAAAGCAATGTTCAGAGGATGAGATCATTCTCTCTGCCAGCACCCCTGTTGTTGATGAAACTTGGACAATAAGGAATTTGGGAAAGCATGTAAAAAACCTGAAAACTGTTTCAATGTATTCCAAAGAGTTTTGGATGAAATTGTAAAACTGGAGCTAGATCAACTATTCTAGGACAGTTTTAACAACTCTATTTCAAGGAAAAGTGACCCAAGACAGCAAATGTGGAAAATTGTCCAAATTCACAATTGGTTATTTCAATAATCTACACAACTTTGTCCGCGTAAAAAATTTCCAATTTTTCACAATTTGGGAAATTGTGATTTATGCTCATTTCACCCAACTTGATTGCAAAATGTGACAAGTCATGGTTTCTCAAAAGATGCATAGTATGATTGGATTAGCAAATCATAGATCTAAAGATTGTTGAATGTTCACAATCAGGATTACTAACAGGGACTGATATAAATGTTTTTCTAGTTTTCATCCTATTTTCTTGTACAAGTAGCAAAAGATGGCCTCCAACCTTGATTTGCACCAGCAAAAGTGTGAAAATAGAGTTGTGAACTTCTGAAGGATGTGAATTCTAGCTCCAAACTCAAAATTGGGCAAAATTACAATGATAGGAAAGCTATTCTAGAGGAGAATGGTGCTCAAGATTCAGTTTCTGGAAAATTATTTCTGATTTTTTTGAAAAATGAGAGGAACAGAGCTTGCAGACTTGATTTAACAAAAAAAGGTAAATATGTATAATTTCCAGACTGCATTAAAAACCTCTTAAGTTGTTGTATAGAAAAATCCGAAAAATTGAAATATTTTGTGAAAAATCCAAAAAACAAAATAGTTGCCACTACAATTATTGTACATGTTATTTTCTGAAGTTAGTTGCTGCTGTTGTAAATTTGTGAAGTTAGTATACAGCTGGAAAATCCATAAAAAAGTGAAAACAGTCAATAAAAGGTGTCCAAAAAAACCTAATTTGATGTGACATCAGCCCTAGGGAGGGTGACGCCAGCCTTGTGCAAGTTATTGCACATCTGATGTAAGGTTTTGCAGGTCCAAATTGATGGGAAGTTCAAACCCTAAAGGCTACAAGAAGCTCTCAGACCATTTCCAAGTCATCCTGGGTGACCCTGGGGAGATTTGAAGCCCAAAATATTTCTGTTCAGTCCTCACTGCAGAAAATCGTGACCTGAAAGTGAAATCAGGTCCTAAACACATCATTCATCCATCAGAAAGAGGGCTCCTTGGGGGGGAATGATTCGCCTCTTGTTGCTGACCATCGGGAGGTACATTTTGGGGTGTTTTCACAGTTGGATTTGGATTTTCTTCCATTTTATCTTGCTGGTTTTTTTACTGCAAAAAGGTGATTTATCTTATAACTTATCCAGCATATAAGATTTGTTGCTTCTAAACCTTCTAAGTCGATAGGTATCTTGTATATCTTTTGTTGACTCCGATAAGGCACTGGTCTACTCACAGTGGGAAGGTCTTCTAGGAATAGATTTGTTTCTATTGAATATCTTTCAGTTTGTGTGATGTTGTTGATGTTTCTACAGCACTTTTAACTCTCTCTCTCCTCCAATCTGTAGCCCTCCTCGCACCCGCGGCTCTCCTCGATCCCACGGCTCGTCCTCGCGCAGTTCGCGCAGGTTGCTCCAGCTCCCTTCTCTGCTCGCGCTCGCCCGCATCCCTCCTCGCGCCCGTCCGCAGCCCCCTTGATCTCGTGGCTCTTCTCGAAGCCCGTGGCTCGTCCTCGCACAGCCTGCACGGCACACTCCAGCTCCGCGCACCTCGCACAGTCTGCGGCACGCTCCAGCTCCAGCCTGCAGCTCCTGTTCTCCTCCCCCCCTCCTTCCTTGCACGCCCACCCCCTATTCACAGAGCCCGTGGACAGTTTACCTGTCCTCGCTCCTGCTTCCACTTCCACTCTGCTGGGTTCCCGCTTCTCCATTTTGTCGCCTTAACCTCCTGCTGCCCGCACTCCGAGGCCTTGCACCACAACCCTTCACCTCCCTTCACCCCTGACCATCACTTCGACCTACTACACCATCCCTTCGCCTCCCCATCAGCCCGACCCCCTCTTCAATTCCCAGCTCTGAATGTAGGGTCCTTTCCCATGGAAAACCCAAAGGAAAACCAGGAGACCAAGGAATCCTCAAACCCACACGCCCACACCTGGAATTTCAACGCAAGGGGCAATTCAGATACCTTAAACAATGCCACGACAATCCGGTGTCGATCTACAACCCCACGGACATTGCTATGGAGTCTAATTTCGCGTTTTGGACATCCCAAGTCAAACAAATACCAAGGAAAATGGAATCCCTAGAAATGGAAAATAGCAGACTCCGCTCAAAGTAAGCTCCCTTGTTGCAAGAGTCTTGGTGGTTGAAGAGGACAATCTATCCCTCAAGAAGTTAATAGAGGAGAGCCAAGAGCATGAAACCCCTCACCTTCCAAATGGGGCCTTACAAGCAGAAATTTGTGACCTCAAGACTAAACAAGAAGTAATTAGATCCCAACAGGCTTCTCTCTAACAGGAAACAAAGTCACATTTTAACTCATGGGCACAGGTGGTTCAAGGAAAAGAAAAAAGTACTCCACCTCTCACAACAGTTGAAGAGGTAGTGCAAACCAAACTAATTGAAGAACATACCAGATGAGCAAGGGTACTGAATCTGAAAGTAAGGGGTCTTCCTTTACCTCACCCTTCTTCGGATCCTATGGAGGTAGGAGTTGGGTTCCTGCACGATACCCTTGGAATACCAAATATAAACTTGGATAGAGGTTGGGTGGGCCACGACTCCACCCTCTTTATTAGATTCTAAAATGCAACGGATAGGCTCTGTGCCCTCAGAGCTAGACGAAAATTGTTCTCACTTCCCAGTAAGATATTCCTTGACAAGGACCTCACCAAAGCACAGGTTGCAGAGCTTAAACAGTCCAGGGAATAGGTCGCGCCAGCAAGACAGGCAGGGAAATGAGTTGTAATCAGGAATCTTCGGGCAGTTATTCGAGACTCTTTCGCCCCAGGGTGGACGCCTCGAACGGGTAGCTCCAAATGACAGGCCCAACTGGAGAGACGTCAGGGCACAAGTATCACTGTCTGCTGCTGGAATGGCAATGTGTCCTTTTGGTCATCACCAGGTCTTCTATATGACGCACTCGCATCGGCAGATATCCTCCTCATGACCAAAACTCATGCGAGCCATGTGAGACCTCTCCCAGACATTATAAGTTACCACTGATTCTCAGTCTACAGGCAGGAAACAAGGAGTTCAAGCGGATTTAGGGGATCAGGAGCAGTTGCTTGCCTGATTAGAGATTCTCTCCGGAATAGGGTCTCATTGGTAGCCGCCGACGAGTATGCCAAATTCACGTGGATTCAGGCCAGAACCAGGATCTCCCCCCTGAGAGACATCTACATCGCAGTATGCTACTTTCCACCTGCGTCCTTACCCTTTGCCATCCACAATGGAGCGGATGGGGACCCCTTTATGGTATCACTAGCATCACCCAGTATTCTGCTAACGGGGAGGTCATACTTATGGGGACTTCAATGCTCGCACCAAAGTTCTCCAGATCCCTCTCCACGACCGATCGAAAGACGTGTTCTGTATCGAGGGTATCGACCCGGTCTCGATAGGTCTTCACCGGATTTCAGAGGATGCCTTGGGGCCCACTACAACATATGGCAAACATCTCTTGCAGTTAGGGGAGTCTCACAAGTTGCTTATCTTGAACGGCCTCCCATGCTTTCCGAACTCTCACTTTTTCACCTGTCGACCACATCGAGGTGGGGCTAGTGTGGTGGATTATGCTCTAGCCAGCTAGAACTTGCTCCCTTTTATTCGGGACCTCTCTATATCTCCCATCCCTCTAGCTGACCACGCACTTCTTTCGCTCTCCCTCCAGTTTGACCCTCCTCTTCCAACCCATCCCTCCCCGCAGAGCCCCCCCCCCTACCTTGGACCAACGTTCGCTTCAACGAAGGCAACCCCGACATCTTCTTGTCCGCTCTTCGCCAGATTCTTCCCTCTGAGGCCCATTTCTCCTGACTTGACTCGACCTCTGCTAAGTACCAATGCCTCTCATCTGCAATCTAGGAGGCTGCACTTAACTCCTTCCCCCACTCCACTCGTACCACCTCTGTTATCTCCCAAATAAATTTATTTTTATTTAGTTCACACAAAATAATTCATTTCGATAGTATGAAGGATATGAAGGTCACTGACTGTAATATCCCAAATCCTGATATTTTCTATTTCTATGCAAATATTTTGATACAACGGGGCATGCAAACTGCCATGCAAAAATCCCTATTTTATAGCAAAAATTAGGGTTAGGGTTTGTGAGATAGCATGAACACTTACCACTGATAAGCTGGCTGGACTGCTCCTTAGAGGGTATGCAAGCATCACGAACTGAATCGAAGATGGACTGATATCTTCCGCTTCCAGTGAAACCCCAGCAGCAAGAACCCCCAATCAGATAAGGGTGACATTTTCAGTGAGGGAGGTGTCCGATGAGGCTGCCGATTTGCAGGACTGATAGCCTTCCCGTGCCGGAGAGAATGCCTGGTACATGCGAAGTTTCTGAGGTCTCTAGGCAGGCTAGCGAATTGATCCAGAGAGGCAGCTGCTCACGCCCCCTTGATCCCGGAATCGCTGATAACTGCTCCGGATGAGCACGGTCGGATCTGATAATCACAGGATGCCGGAGTACGATGCTGATGATGAGAATGGTGCCCGAGTTTCGAAGCAAAACTGTGATCTGGAGACCCAACAACTAATTAGGGCTTTCTGGCTGAAAACTCCCTTTACGGCTGTACACGTGTCCCTACAACGATCTATACCATATACTAGATAACTTATGAATGAATATAAGAGCAAATGGTGAACCTGTATGGCTTACCCTGAATGAGACTAGGGCAGATGTTTCACTGCCGAAATCCTGCTAGCTGAAGACTCCGTCTCCAACCCCAACTGCTGTGCGGCACGTTGTGCTGCTATCCAAGAGCTCCCAAAATAATAATCATCAAAAGTGAAGTCTCCTTTCGCTTTATGCTCCTTTTATAACTTTCAACTGCGAAAACCCTAATCTTTGACCTAATTAGGTCACTTTATCTTCTAATTTACAGTTGAATTGCATGCATGCGGATGGAGACTTAATGAGTGCATGCATCATTAAATAATGCTTGGATGGCGTGCACAAAGGTGGCCTTTGGCCCCGGTGGCCCTTCTTGACCTACTGATGATGCCCTAGATATTCCATGGATGGCATCAGTCCTTAGCTAATTCCCTAACTATCAGTAACCGCTCGAACCCACAGGAATCACATAGGTTAGCGGTTTTGGGCCTCGAGGCCTAATCAGAAGAGGACATTACACTGACAAATTTGAAAGCCTCTGTTTTTTATTTTTTGGATGAAAATTTCACAAGTGTAGCTTTCAGTGGCTTGGGCGAGGATCAGAACATCTCATTAGCCACCGAAAGATGGAAGATAAATAGCAAGTGGAAGACCCCGTCGGCAGTTAGGCATATTGCTAAACTTTTTACTGCCATCGAAACATTTTTAGACAGTGATCGAAGGTGTAGTCCTCTATTACTCCGCCACTGCGGAGAGGATAGTGGCTAAAGGTTCCGCCACTGCGGAGAATATAGCGGTTAAAAGTTCCGATGGTGAGAAGGTTTGGAGTTCTGATCGCCGACATTGCGGAGTCTTTGTTCACTGTGGCGCCGCAACTGCGGAGAATACAGTGACTAGAAATTCCGCAACTACGGAAAATATAATGATTAAAGGCAACCGATAAATCAAAGTCACCGCCGATCGGAGGGAATGGAAACTTCGGCGTCGGAGGTGCTAAAGACTAACCAGCGGCAAAATAGTCTCCTAAGGAGCCGAAACTGCGGAAGACAAACAGACAAGGCTTCCGCGACCAAAGGAAAACTACGGCGATCGGAGGTTCAAGGGACTAATGATCGGCAAGTTAGTCTACTAAAGGGCCGCAACGGCGGAAGAAAAACTTACTACAGGTTCCGAAACAATATAGACTCATCGGCGATCGGAGGTTCTAAAGACTAACCATCGGCGAGCTTGTTCCCTAAAGAGCCGCAACGGTGGGAAACAGAAGGACTAAGTAGCAGCGAGATAAAGCTAAAGGTTTCCGCAGTATTGGCATCGAAACTCGGAATCACTAGCCGTCGGCAAGATAGTTCATGGGGGAGCCGCAACAGCGGAAAACTTACAAACTACGGCTTCCGATCAACCAACAGAAAATCATTCCGATAAGCGCGACAATGGGAAATCATCGGCGATCGGGAGAGATAAGAACTACAGATCGACGAGTTTAAGACTAAACTCCTCTGCAGTATCAGCAGCACAGATAACTAAAGCTCTGATTCCTTCGTCAAAAGACTTCCGACAGAAATAAAAATTTGGTCATTTCAGCCTCCGATCCCCGACAAGCGAGCGCCGATGAGGAAACCGTCCTGACGCTAGGGACTTGGAGCGCCGAGACTGCGGCAACATTCAGACTTGGAGCGCTGAAACTGTGGCAAGCATTCAGACTTCAGGCGCCGATGGAACAGAAGACAAAGCGTCCGATCAGCGACCGTGACGGCAAACTGCGGAAAAATAGACTTGGAGCACCAAAACTGCAGTGACAAGATAGAGAAAAATCCAGTGGATTAAACAAGAAAAATCACTTCAGTAAACACCGATACACTGGCTATTGGCGGCAATTTCACAACAAACCAGCAATGGTGATTATCAGCGACCACTTCAGTCATTAAAAGATCACCCAGTGAACTAGATCTTCACAGTAAATAAACAAATTGTTAGCAAGGGTTTGAAGCCCTAATCTGGAAAAAAGTATCACTTTCAATTATTTTTTGTGTGAACAGATCTGATTTTCAGGATCTGTAACTTTTGTAAAAGGCTATAAAGCCCATGATTATTTCATTAATAAAGGTTCGACTCCGAGGATTTATGAGCCTGTTCCATTATCAAGCATCTCATCTGGTTTATTCTAAGTATAATCTCTTTTGTTGTGATTTGTTCAGCCATCTCTTTCTTTACTGTGTTTATTGCCTGAATGTGCATTTAGGTAATTTTCAGATTTATTAAAGGGCCGATAGCTGTCATCCTATTGGTTATTTAGTGATATTTGATTTATAAACACCATTCTCAGCAGGATTTAGCCATTTATATGCATGTGTTATGTGTATAAGTCTGCCAACCTGGTGAGTTCTCCATCCCTGCACCTTTTTGTCAAACTACTGAACAAGTTGTAACTAAAAGCCTTGTGATTGAGTGAGCTTCATGCATATCTTGAGAGTGAGAGGTTGAATAGGTTATCCGGCTTGATCCAATTCATAAAACCCAAAAACATTTAAGTTACCAGGCATCCTCGAGCTAAAACCTAGAGGAGTTTCCTGGAGTGATAACAACCTCTACCACTCCTAAACCTTGCTCTTGTCCCATGAACAAGTGGTACAATGAAGAATGCAAGACCCTCCACCGAGAACTTTGGTATGCCTTCCTCCAATCCCGTTCTACTTATCCCAACATTCAAATTTCTTACCGTGACCTCCTTCGACGCAAGAAACGACAATTTGTCTCTCAGAGAAGACAAGAACTCTCAACTCTCGTTGCCCATTCCCCCAAGCATTTCTGGCATACCATCCTCTCTCAACGCTCTCCTCTCTCATCCGACCTTGACCCTGCTTCTATGTTTTCCCAAACCTCCAATCTCTATGACATTCTCGGCCATACCAAAATTCATGTTGCTTCCCCTCCTTCCTCCTGCCACCTCTTCAATGACAGCGATGTCACGGAGGCCATCTGGGCGATGAGCAGCAGCAAATCAGCAGATGAGGAAGGCTACCAAGCAGAGTTCTTCAAGCATGGTCTCGACACTTTGCTTAGCTATTTGGTCGATCTCTTCAACCATGTGGTGCGTGAAGTCAACCATGTGGTGCGTGAAGGGTTTCCTCCAATATGGTCACATCATATTATATATGTGATTCATAAGTCAAGATCCACTTCTGATCCCAACAACAATAAAACAATCATGGTAGGCCACACGTTCTCAAAGTTATATGCCATCGTCCTCCATAGGAAGCTTTCCAGCGATTTCGAGCAGAGAAACCTTAGAGCCAGGCAGGGTTCAATCCAGCACATCACACTATCGACCATATTTTTACTCTCTAGGTCGTGATTGAGGAGGCACGCCACCGTTCCTCGAAAGTCTACTGCTATTTCGTAGACTTTCGAAAAGCCTTCAACTCGGTTCTGAGAGAAGATTTATTGCAGCAGCTCAGAGACATCAGCATCTCGACGACCCTACTGACAGCTATTATGCGCCTTTATGAGTCCATTTGTGGTCGTTGTCGCACAGCTCTAGGATTATCTAAGTTCATTCGAAGCACCATTGGGGTGAAACAAGGTTGCCCACTATCTCCCACCCTGTTTGGAATCTACATCGATGAGTTGGAAGCCTTTCTCCACAAACATATCTAGGACGTAGAAGGGTGCCTCCTCCACCATGTCCTGATCTCTATTCTACTCTTTGTTGATGATGTAGTACTCTTATCTTCCTCCCCGGAAGGTTTGCAGAGACAGCTTGATGCCTTAGACCTGTTTTGTGATCTTCGAAAGCTGACGATGAATTTGAGCAAAACAAAGGTTATGATCTTCAATGGGGTGAAAAAAACCACGGACTTTCGTTTCCTATTCAAGGGGGAGGAAATCGAGATCACCGGTACTTATACTACTTGGGAGTGCAGTTCTCAGGTCCCCACTTCAGTCTACGACCAACTCTCCAACCTCGAATCAACAAGGGGTATGAGTCCTTAGCCCTTCTTAAGAGACAGTGTTTTCGCCATCACTTCCAGGATATCTCATCCAAGATGAACCTGTTGGATACCTTGATCCATCCCACTGTTTTATACGGATCAGAAATTTGGGGACCCTCTCTACTCGAGTCGGATTGGGCCTCAACTGAGAGAGTACAGATCCTTCTTCTTCTAAGTATCATCAGATGTAAGCAGACAGTGCCGCAACACATCATCCTAGCTGAGTTTGGGGCCCATCCCTTCCACCTTGAGATGGTCTTCAGATTGGTTTCTTTCTTACATCGGATCCGGGGGTTTTCCAACTTATCAAAAGGTCGAGACAGGTATCCTTATTTAGCCTATTGCTCTTCTGAGACCATTGCACGCGCTACCCACTCAAGCAGAGCCAAATGTTGGTTCACAGGGGTTTCGATTCTTCTTACATTAGTAGGGATCCAGTTAGATCGTCCCCCCCCCGTTTCGGTATTCTCTAGATGCCCCCAGCCACCTTCTACCTACCCTACAAGAGGTAAATAAGATCGTTAGGGTGGATATTTACAAGCTGTTCGTCCAGATTACATGGGTCAATCCTCCAGGAGGGTTGCGCCCAAAGATGGCCTTTTATGCTAAACACTTCCTAGAGATCAGAGACAGGCTCATTGTCCGACCCTAGTACACGTTCCGCCATTGGATGCATGCTCTTTGAATCCCTCTCGGACAGCTCAAAGTAGGATCACATAGACTTCAGGTAGAGACAAACCACCAGATTGATAGATCAGACAAGATCTGCCAGCTATGTCACCTACAGGAAGTGGAAACCGAGTCGCACTTCATCTTCAGATGTCCTATATACTACGAGATCAGAGGACGCTTCCACTGCTTGTTTAGGGGGGCTCAAACTCTAGTCGCCTTCTTCGGATACACCGATCAAAGATGTTTAGCACTTTATAGTCAAGAGGCTCTCAAGTTTCGAGCACAAGTCCTTCAACCCCCCACCAGACCCGATACCACATAGAGGATCATGACATTCTTCAGCGTGCTGCCACCTTCCAGGGGCACCAAGAGATATACCGACTTAGATATCAATCTAGTTTCCATATCAGTAAAGATTTGTGGATCTCGACCCACAAGACCCCAATGGAAGCTTCGTACCAAACCTCCCTCCAAGAGGCGTACAAGATCCTCCAGAACTCACAGACAACACACCAAAGGACGCCCTATGCCCACCAATTCCTATTCGGGCCAGCATACACTATTGCACTTCCCTCAGTCTTCCTCTTTCAGCCTCGGATGTTAGGAGCACTAGACCTTCCTCTGTCGATTTGGCTCCGGGGTCCTGTCCACCTGAGCTTCTCCGCCCCTGTGCAGGGTTATGGCATTGAGACTGGGGCGAGAGCTCTCCCATACCTAAGCCCAGCTCGCTTTGTACAATTTTACTTCGTGTATTGTATTTCTTTTAAAGGGGGATCGTTTGGTCCTCCCACATGCACGAACATCATTGTAACCGACAGTCCCGTTGACCTACTTTGTGGTCATTAGTGGACATAAATAAAATTATCTTCTCTTATCTTATCTTACAGGTGTATTCTTACCATGTTCAGGAATCCCCCCATTGCCCAAGAAGAAGGCCTAAAACGAGGGGAGATAGCATTGTGGTGACATTGGGTGTTTCTCCTAAATAGTTGTTGATTTTTAGCACCGGTCATAGTTGCCTATTTGACAGGGTGTTATATTTTGAGGTAACAACTGTCAACACCCAACCTGAACTTGCACCCAAGGTTGCACTAGTGAGTTAAGGTTTTTCTCACTCAAGTGCAAATTAGGTGGCAACATTTTTTGGCATCGTTGCCACAGATAAAATCTTTATCCTCCCAAAAAGTTTGATTTGTTTCCTCTTGTATTTTTGCTTTGTTTGATAACCATGCACGTTAAAATATAGTTCTTATTTGTTCATCTGGCAACTCCACCCAATTTAATTTCTAAAAGGTACTCTACAAGGAGAAACTCTCAAGGTTTGTCTATCTTATTCTAGAACCTGAAAGGGTATACAGAAGAAGATTGAGGAAGTCTAACTCTCGTAGAGTTCTTGATAATTTAGATCTTGAATCTTTTTTGATACTAGGCATCTTTTTTCAAGTAACTCTAATTATCAAGTAGGAATGGCAGATGATCTGCATGTACCTATTGATTTTTCTGCTATTAATGGTTATCCTCATGATGTTCCAGAGAAAGCTATTAATAAGTTGCCTTTGTTTCAAGGAAATAATATTGTTAACGCTAAATCTCATTTGAAAGCTTTTAGATCTGTAATACATAAATTATGCCGGTAGATATGAAGGTGTGCATACGAAATTATTTGTTGTCTTCAGAAGAAGATGCACTAAATTGGTTTACAGAATTGCATGATGATAGCATTAAGACCCTAAAAGAGTACCTAGTTCTTTAACACAGAAAAATGGGGTGAACGTAAGGACAATTGGCATTTGTTGGCTACCCTTAGCATGGTTAGGAAGAATGAGAATGAGACAATGGAATAATTTAACAAGAGGTTTAAGGAGCTAGTTCAAAGTTTTCCAACCAACATTAAATCTCCCAAGGCAGCCATTCTCATTCATTATATTGAGGCCTTTAATGGTGAAATATGCTATCCTTAGAGATAAGGATCCCCGAGACCTTAGTGCAGCCTAGAGTTCTGCGGTAAGGATTGATAAGAATATGCAAGCCTTGAAAAGATGAAAAACAAGTTGGGAAATACTTTCATCAATTTGGCAAGAACTTAAAAGTTATGCCATTAAAGCCTATTGATGATTTCAGTCATTTGAAACCACTAAGTTGTCTGTTATAAGTAGCTTTCCATGATTATTCAAAAACATTAGCTGCATTTCCCACAAGTATATTGAAATTACATGACTTTGACCTTTTCAGGAAATTACATGACCACAAAAATTATATTAATGCTGGTAAATTGCCTTCTCTTCTACATAAGAGTAGGTAAGAAAAATTAGCTGACATAAAAAATGGGTATGGTTCTCTTAACCATTTTTCATCTGCTTCACCATTGAACTTGAAACAGAGCTTGGCAATAATTGGAACAAATAAATACACATGCACTAAACAATCCAGCAAATGAGCCAATTCATGTACCTCCGGTTTTGCAGACAAAATTGCTCCAAACTGCTGTACAAGTTCAGGTGGACTGGTTTTGTCAAGTTCAGCAGCCAGTATTGCAAGTGGTGCTTTAACAGCTGGTGCAAATCATACAGTTATTTGTTAATTTCACAACCCTTATTTTAAGTTTGAGAACAAAAAGAAACTAAAGATATCTAACTACACCTGTGAAAGATGAGAAAACAATGATAACAGATTGGCAAGGTAATGCCCATGTAGTAGTGTAACCTAAAGACTTGAATCAGTTTACAGAAAGACATTGAAATGAGCTTCATATCCTTACCTTTAATATCATCAACTGTTACAAATGATGGATGTAATAATACTCCTGCTTTTAGAACCTCCTCCTTAGTTAGCTCCACTACCAACTTGGCTGCCAATATAATTAAAAGAAGTTTTAGTTCTTCAATAGAGTTAATACACCCAGACCCATATCTGTGTCTATTTGAATGCATTCTAAATAGCAACGTCTAATTTCATGGCATCAAGTATCTTACAAGTGAACTAATAAAAGTTCTATGTGCACAGATAGTTCATAATCATGTATGGCATGTTTGAAATCCAGTCTAATTTCATAATGATTATACAAATAGGGAAGCAATGAGAGCAGTTCTCACCTCCCCAACAAAAGCCACTTGCACCAATAGAAGATATGCCTCTGCTTTTCAAAACCTCTATAATTTTTTTGGAGTCCTCAAAGGACTTTTCCTAAAGAAGCATAAAAGCTGCTAATCAAAATGGGATTCCTATTTTTTGTGAACAGTGCAGTACATCTAAGATATTAAATCACAGTTAAAAATAAGCAACAAATCAATAACCTAATTTAAAACCCTCAAACATATTTACAAATAATGTATCTTGAAATAATGCATGTACGCATTTCATATGCCAAAATTTAAGATTACAACTAAAATAAAGATGGTCAAAAAGCCTTACTGGCCCATGATTCTTCTTCCAATCTTGAAACCCAGCAAATGGATTTTCACCACTCCCTGGTACGAATGGATCCCCATAAAAGAAGTCAGGAACAACCACAAAGTATCCAGCTGCTGCTACTTTGTCAGCAAGCTTCCTATGGCCACATTCAAACACTGCTCAGAATATTTAATATGTCAAAGTGTCTTATATTAGTTCACTTGACCCACAAGAAAAGACTAAACTCAAACTCTTTGATATAAAGAATTCCTACAATATCCAGTAGTTTTTAGAAAGAAAACCTGTTTGTCACATTATACATACAAACAGGGCAGTATCACCATGCTAAAGTTTTCTTTTTTTTGTTTGAAAAATACATCTTATATTTACAGAAAAATCTTAACAATCAGAAAATCAAAAATTGGAAAGATATATACAATGATCATCATAACCTCTTCAGAAGGGCTGCTATGGCAGAAATCAAAGCACAGTACTTCGACTGATCTAAACTCCAACAACCCCTGGCAAACCAGCAGTCCCAGAAAAATATGTCTAGTTGTCTCCAGGTGCTGATAAACAAGACAAAGGCCATCCAACAACCCAGTCTTGCCCAGCTTGGTCTTAGATGGAAGCCCATGATAAATGACAAGCCGAAAACACCCTAAACTTATAAGACAGCCATATAGTCCTGTTATCACATGTATTGTAGTTGGGCTACCACGATGCAACATGCAGCATTAAGAGTGATCTCTTTATTTTTCACGAGCCAGACATATTGATGGGGATACAACATGGATCATTTTTTGCAGCATGAGCCATTGAGAGCCTTTGTTCAGATTTCAGATATTGAGTATTTCCTTGCCAGGACTGAGATTTCCTCGTCCATTGAGATGATTTCAGTGGTGACCTAGTTCATTCGAGCAGAGTAGCAGATATGGTACACAAGTTACATATGGGTATATCAGATAGAGACAGGTATATGGTGAGATCAGGTATATGGCTCCTTGGTTGGAGTTTGCTCTCTGATGTATATTAACACCTAAACTTGTTATGTTATGATGATTAAGGTGACCTATGCTTATATTACATGTATACTGATGTTTAAACTTGCGTTGAGAATGATTAAAGAATCTGATTTCAAAGACTATTGCTTATGCCATCCTTCACATAACTTTTAAACCTTAGTACTATGCTGGTTCCATGTATCATTTGTCCCCGTCCATCCAGTTCATCCATTATTTATATCCTCCCATGACCTATGTTGATTGAGACCAGTGAGATTGAAGATCTTTTCCCCATCTTGACCCCTGTGCAAAATAGACTCCATGTTTTTTAGTGTCTCGACTCTCTGGCTATGAAGTATATGACTTGGTTAGTGTGGCCAAGTTCACCGGATAGTTTTCCTTTAGTCCTCAAAACAAGTGCTCCACCCAACAGTGTCTTTAGACACTAAAGCATCGGGACACATAAATGTTATATCTAAATGATGCAAAGTATAAATGTTATAAATTAGTCAATGGCCAAAGGAAGAGCACTCATCCATTGTATGATGTAAGGCTCATTTTCCCCCACAAGGGCAACAAGGTGAGGCAAACCCGTCGGGGCTATGGACGCTCGCTAGCAGCGAGGCTGGGCCTTAGTCATTTTCTGGAGGCTAGAAGGCTTTCCAGGGCACCTGCCTTTGGTGGCTGGCTATTATCTTATGTTAAAATTAAATGTTGTTTAAAAAGTCAATGGTCAAAGGAAGAGCACTCATTCCTTGTATAATGTTTGGCTCATTTGCCCCTATAGGGCAACAGGGTGAGGCTAACCTGTCAAGGTTATGCCTTTGTCATTTTTTGGAAGCCCAGAAGGCTTTCCAGGGAACCTACCTTCGGAGGTTGACTAGTGTTCAAAAGAGTTAAATTGGTTAAATGGAAACTTGCTAGATCCTGAAGGAAACAAGCCGAAGTACTTAATCCATTTGTGAGACACAGCCATCCCCTATTGCTATCTGTCGGGAACTAAGGCTTCCTAGTTGAAGGTGTTCTCTCCACAAATCATCAAGCAAGGAGGGCTACGCTAACTCACCTCACTAGGGCGCATCTATTGGTGGTATCAGTTTCTGAATCAGAGAAGTTTCACTGTACAGCTGAAATACAGCTACAATGGCAGCGAATGGAAATTAGGGTTTCATGCCTGAAAACCCTAGAAGACTGAATTTTGTAATCCTAGCACTTTCGTTATAACGCAATATTGGAGAAGGATCAAAAGCCGAAACTTTTTCATGCCTAAGAGAAATTTGTGTTGTACACTGTGTAAAAGCTTCAGCCTCAAATTCACTATACTTCAGGAGATATGGTTCCTCCAAATCAGGGTTCCAACCTCCTCCAGAATACAGTCTTAAACAGGTGACCTACGGAGATTTTCTATATCTCGGGCTAGGAAGGCCCAAACGAAATTTCGCAAGATGTTACAGGTAGGGCACGGACTGTAGTTTCTGTGGTACGCTTTTCAGACCCAGAATGTGAAACAGTGACATGTGGCAGTCCGTACAAGTACGTTATCTTGAACAATTCCCAAACACTCACCTTTGGAAACTCAGCATAAGTCCCACTTGGAGAATCCACTTCTGCTCTAACTTGTGGGGTTGGAAAGAGGACATATCAGGCTATCTCAATAAGAAGTTTCAGAATGTAAGGAGCCGAACCTTCGGAGATACAACAGAATCAATATCAATCATTTCTGCAGAAGAAATTGGAAAACTAGGGCTTCCTATTCTGGTAGCTTCCCTCCACTGTTTTCAGAAAAGGAATACATTGGACAGCTCATCTTGAAGAGGCCCATCTTTCTATCCAATTAGAAGTTTGAAATTTCAAGTTTTGAAAATTAGGGTTTCTCTGACAAACCCTAAATCAGCCAGCTTCGGGACCAGGACGGACACCTCAAATTGGTAAGATCTAAATTTTTGTTATTTACATTTGAGGTTCTCATTTCAAAATGACTAATCACACCCAACTTGATGACAAGCTTGGTGAAGCTGACAACTTCCGAGTATGGAAGTATAGGACCTCCATGATCCTTGAAGAAATTGACTTGGATCAATATTTCAGTAAGGAAGTTCTAAGAGCTAGAGGGAGATGAGGCTTAGGCTAGACCCAAAAGAATCATTGCAGATTCTCATCCCTCATGTGTCATCCTTGAAGAAACCAAAAGGAAGTGTTCGATGCTATGATGAAGCAATCGAAGAACAATAAGAGATTGTTATAACCACCTTGAATGGCCTCCCAAGATCATGGGATTCATTCATTCGAGGAATGTGTGCCGCAAGGAAGTGATTATCTCAGCAGACTTTAGGAAGAGTGCACACAAGAAGAAGCTCGACTCATAATAAGAGGAGAAGACAGGAGCAACTCTAGATCAAGCTTTCACAAATCAAAGAAGATCACTCAAGCGATGAGGAATATGAAGGGCTCAATACTTGAAGAACCTCTTATCCATCTTAGCATTTGGATAAGAAATGATGTTGTTATGAATGAAGAAGATGATGAAGCTGAAGGCTCAAGAAGAAGTCTACCCACGAAACAAATAAAGAAAAGTATTCAATTATCATTTCATGATATTGTTTGGTTATACATTTGTTTATATCCAATTGATGTTTGAGTATTTTTCAATTTATACTACTAAATTGCACATGATGGGTAAGAGGTCAATGATGGTGTACAACATTCCATTACTACTTATCTAGATTGAAACCTCTTTGTTGGCATATTAGAAGTAGTACACACTCTTAATAACAATGGGGTAGAATGCATCTAGAAATTATTGTATGTATACATGATACGGATGAATATTGTAGCATTGACTAAAATAGTCGCATGGCTATGTGACATATATTTGTCACTATTAATATGTTTTGGAAATTATGATATGTTTCTAATCATGCAACTAAACTTCACTTGTAGATAATTCCAAAAAACAAGTAACGACAGTTCAGAAAAAGCTTTAGCATAATATAAAGAGAACAGTAAATCCACCTCGAGAGATGAAGACCACATTGGGCACAAGAAATAATCCAAGATGAAGAATAGTATAACGAGACTTCCAAAGAAAGCAAGAGGCCTCAGACACACTCTAGTTATGTGACACTGTTGAGCGACATCATTGATGCAGATCCTTCCAGCTATGAAGAAGTAGCCAAGAAGAAAGGGAAGGAGACTATGATCAAAGAGTACCAGTTCAAGAAGAATGATGTCTAGGATGCGGTGTCGAGATCTGAGGGGAAATCCGTAGTGTCTTCCATATGGATCTACAAGATCAAGCATGCAGTAGATGGCAGCATCGTGGGATACAAGGCAAGATTTGTAGCACGAGGCTTCTCATAAAAAAGAAGGCATAGACTACGAAGAGACATTTGCACCAGTGACGTGGTACACTTCCATTATATCCATACATACAGGTGTGAGATGGGAGATACAGCAGCTGACATCAAGATAATATTCTTGAATGATGAAGTCAAGGAGGAAGTATACATAGAGCAACCACTGGAAGTTGAGACACATGACAGGCAAACTCATGTGTGCAAATTAAAGAAGGTCTTGTACAAGCTCAGAAGGCACCCATGGGATAGATCATACAGTTACATAAGGAGCTTGAAGATCACCTGGAGTGATGAAGATCTTAACCTTTGCTACAAGATTGAAGATGAAAGCCTATAGAGGATGACAAGCTCACAAATGGGTGCGAGAAGAACTTTTCAACAAAGTTCAAGATAGAGGATCTTGGTATCCAGTGACCCTAGATGGATACATAGAATATTAGTAGCAGAGGAAGCAACTTGTCACTCTATTACAGAATGTTTCAATACATAGAGTACGAAAGGCAGAGGGAGAATGATGCTCCGCTTTAGAGGGAGTGACTACAGAAGATCCTCGAGTTCGACATAGTACGACAAGATGGACAGCTTACTGATGGCTCTAGGCTTTACTGAGAGTAAAGCAAATTCCAACATTTACTTCAAGGTTGAAGGCGGAAGACCAGTGATGCTTCTGTTATATGTCGATGACCTATTCCTGACAGGAAAAGAGGAACTTTTTAGAGATGCAAGAAGGAGACTTGCTACAGAGTTCAAGATGAAAGACCTAGGGATAATGCACTACTTCTTAGGCATGGAGGTGTGGAAGAATGCGAATGAGATTTTCCTTGGTGAAGGAAAGTATGCAGTGGGGATTCTAAAGAAATTCGGAATACTATACCGCAAGGCGATAACCACACCTATGGCATCAAACTTGAAGCTTTTGTGTGATGCTTCATTAGAGACAGTTGATGCCACGATGTATCGTCGGATGATTTGTTCATTGATGTGCCTAACGAATACAATGACCAAACATATTCTTTGTTGTGAACAACCTGAACCAGTTCCTAACGAATCCGAGACATGTTCACCTGATTATTGCAAAGCATATTCTGAGGTACCTGAAGGGTACAGTTGATTATGGGCTCAAGTATGATGCGAATCAGAAGATTAACCTGGAGGATTATGTGGATTCGGATTGGGCAAGAAGTGCCATTGATAGGAAGAGAACTTCGGGATGCTGCTTCAGTATAGGATCAGGTGGGATCTCTTGGTTTAGTAGGAAGCAGTCCTGTGTGGCATTGAGTACAGCCAAAGCAAAGTATGTCGCAACTTGTTTGGCTAGTTGTGAGGCAGTATGGCGGAGGAAGCTACTGTTTGATTTGTTTGATCTCCAGTTGGATGCTACTTGTATATATTGCGACAACCAGAGTTGTGTGAAGTTGTCTGAGAACCCGATGTTCCATGACAAGTCGAAGCATATCGAGATCAAGTATCACTATATCAGGGATATGGTGCAGAGAGGAGAAATAAAGCTCCAGTATGTTGCGACGGACAAGCAGATAGCTGATGTATTGACCAAGCCGTTAGCTAGAGTGAGGTTTGAGTACTTCAAAGAGAAGCTTGGTGTTCTTCAGATCGAGGTTCCTTCCAAGGGGAAGTGATGAGTCCGGAAGACGTAGATACACATGAGCTTTTCCGACATGTTGGCAAGCTAGGTCCTCTCATGGTCGTTGATGAAAGTGCTGGAGCCTTTCCGACATGGTGGCGGGCTAGGTCCTCCCATGGTCGTTGATGAAAGTGCTGGAGCCTTTCCGACATGGTGGCAGGCTAGATCCTCCCATGGTCGTTGATGTAAGTGTTGGAGCTTTTCCGACATGGTGGTAGGTTGGTCCTCCCATGGTCGTTGATGTAAATGTTGAGCCTTTCTCGGATGGTGGTAGGTTTGTCCTCCCATGCCGGTGGATGCAAGTGTTGTGTTATGTGTATCTGGGTTGTGCTCCATGTGAGGATGAAATGATCTGAAGATGATGAGGTAACAGTAGGGTACACAGGTGTTGTAAGGCATGTAATCAGTCCTGGGATGCTCCTTTAGGTTTTGCAGTGGCATAAAATCAGTCCTGGGAGATCCCGGAGGTTTTGCAAGAGGTATATAATAAGTCCTGGGATGTACCTACTTGATGGCTTGCTCGCAGAGATGATTTATACCTACATGGAGGATAGGCCTACATCCAACATGAAAAAGGGTTGGCACTATAGAAACTTTTAATGGCAAATAGTATGGGATGATGATCAAATTATAAAAAGATGATGGCAGCAGCTATGATGAAGACTCTATGACTCCTTGATGATGATGATGCGATGAAGACCTGACCAGATGTGTTGATCATGGTGTAGATAAGATAAAATAATTTTATTAATGTCCACTAATGACCACAAAGTAAGTCAACGAGACTGTCGGTTACAATGATAGAGTATGCATGTGGGAGGATCAAACGATCTCCCTCAAAGAGAATACAATATAAATAATGAAGTAAACAGAAGTAAAGATAATCCAGTCGAGTTGGGCCGAAGCATGGGAGAAATCCTGCTCCGGTTCCGATCATGTAGTCCTGCACTGGGGCGAAGGAGCTTAAGTGGACCAGATCCAGGAATCGAGAAGGCCGAGGAAGGTCTGGTACTCCTAACATCCAAGGCTAAACGAAGAAAATTGAGTGAATTGTAAGAGTGTATGTTGTCCTGAATCAAGGCAGATGGGCGCGGGTCGCCTTCTGAAATGTTGTCGGTGGGATCTGGATGGTCCTAGGCGTCTCCTGGAGGGAGGTCTAGTGCAGGGTTGCCGCTGAGATCTCGTGGGTCGAGAGCCCCCAACCTTTATTGATCTAGGGGTAGGGTCGATATCAAGACCAATGGATCTCTTTGTGCCCCTGGATGTCGGTAGTATGTCGAAGAACACGGTGATCCGCTGTGTGGTGTCTAGTCTAGTGGGAGGATGGAGGATCTGGGCTCGAAACCTAAGAGCCTCCTGAATATAAAGCACGTAACAGATCTGATCGGTGTATCTGAAGAAAGCGGCTAGAGTTTGGGGCCCTCTGAACAAGCAGTAGAAGCGTCCTCTGATCTCATAGTAGACAGGGCACCTTAAGACAAAATGTGACTCAGTTTCCACTTCCCGTAGGTGGCACAGTTGGCAGATCCTATCTGCTCTATCGATCTGGTGATCTGACTCTACTCGAAGTCTATGTGATCCTACTTTGAATTGTCCGAGAGGGATCCGAAGAGCATGCATCCAGTGACAAAGCGTATACTTGGGCCGGATAATGAGCCCATCTCTGATCTCCAAGAAATGTTCAACATAAAAGGCCATCTTCAGGCGCAACCCTCCTGGAGGGTTGATCCAGGAGACCTGAACAAACTGCTTGTAAATATCTTCTCTAATGATCTTATTCAACTCTTGTCGGATAGGTAGAAGGTGACCCGAGGCATCTAGTGAGTACTGGAATGGGGTGAGACGATCTAATTGGATCCCCACTGAAGCAAGGAGGCTCGAGACCCCTGTGAACCAACACTTGGCCCTGCCTGGGTGTATAGCACTGGCAATAGTCTGAGCAGAGCAATAAGCTAAATACGGGTACCTATGCCGGCCTTTTGAAGAGTCGGCGAAACCTCGAATCTGATGAATGAAGGAGACCAATCTAAAAACTGTCTCGAGGGGAAAGGGATGGGCTCCAAATTCGCGAGGATGATGTGTTGTGGCACTGTCTGTTTGTACCTGATGATACGTCGGAGAAGGAGGATTTGGACTCTTTCAACTGATGCCCAATCTGACTCTAGTAAGGAGGGCCCCCAGACCTCTGATCAATATAACATAGTGGGGCGGATCAAAGTATTTAGTAGGTCCATTTTGGATGAGATATCCTGGAAGTGGTGACGGAAGCACTGTCTCTCGAGGAGGGCTAGAGACCCGTACCCCTTGTTGATTCGAGGCTGGAGGGCTGGCCGAAGACTAAAGCGAAGCCCCGAAAACTACAATCCTAAATAAGTATAGGTACTGGTGATCTCCACTTCCTCACCTTTAAATAGGAAACGAAAGTCTAAGGTTTTCTTCATTCCATTGAAGATCGTAACCTTTGTTTTGCCTAGATTCACTGTCAGCGTCCGGAGTTCACAGAACAGGGCTAGAGCATCAAGTTGTCTTTGCAGACCTTCTGGGGAGGAAGAAAGGAGTGTTGATGTATTTGTAACTTCGGAAGATATTCTAATGTATATTATCATTGTATGTTGTTGTACCCCCATTGGGAATGTGTGTTACCCCTTTACAGGATGTCTAAATTGTGTCTAGACCTTGAGGTACAACCTCCGTTGTAAGTCGAGGCAATAGTCCCCAGTGTAACATCATGTAATATGTAATTGTGGTCTCTCTAGGAGAAGTGGGCCCCATGTGAGATGACATGTAGGCTCAAGTCTTATATTTGGTCAGTGACTTGAAAGGGTATAAATAGGGAAGCACTCTCCCTCATTTATACACACCTTACACACTCTCTAAGGTGCATGAGAGAGAGAGACAGTGAGAGGAGAGTAGCTGCTAAACATTTCTTATTACTGTTTTTTATCATCTTACTATTCTGAAGAAGTTTGCGGGGTTTTCTCCTTTATGGTTTCCCCGATGAAAATCTTTGTGTGTTGTGTATCTTTTATATCATCTGCATTTTTGTTGTACTTGTTATTCTTTCAGATAAAGATCCTAGATAATCTAATCAAATCTTAAGAAAATCTAACAAGGATCCACCCTTCTACACCTAATAGCCAAGGAGAAAGGTTCCAACACAATGAACACGCACAAGAGAATCCTTTGACTCTAAATGTGACACATTCAGTTTGAAAACTGAAGATGGCAAGGCATCAACAAAGTAACCTAGAGAAAGATGGCATGAATCGGAAGATGATCTGACCCTATCGCATCCATCGACACATTCACTAGGTGAAGTTTACCAAAAAGAGGTTCTCTCTTTTCAAGGACCGCAAAACGATCAAGTCTATTCTAAACTCTATCCAAACCTTGCATGTATTTGGTCCAAGTGAACCAAACCCCATAGTGAAGACCCTTTTTAGGATCACAAATCTATAAACCTACCTTGCAACAATACCAAGCCACCGCTCACTCAGCCTCTACCTCCACTCTAGTCTCCATCCCACTCCACCATAGTAAAATGCCCACCCACAATCCACCATATAGTCAAAAGAGAGGAGGTCATCTGGTTCTAAAGGAAACTCCTCTTAGAACTGAGAATAGGGACACAAACTATACAAAAACCAAGAAACCAATCTTAGATCAAAAGAGTGACCCAGACACACCAATCCTCAAGATCTAACCCAAGGGTAATCACAAAACTCTATAAGGATGGAGAACGGCAAATTATCGCCCCTTCACTCCCTTGATAATGGTTTGAAGCCAAAAAGGTTCATTCTGTTATCTAATTTTACACTTAGTGGATTTCCAGTGAGCCGTTGAAGTCATGAACAAGCCAGTGGTTCGTTATTAGTGCTCAAAAAGTTCCGCGGTTCATCAAGGCCTTTTTTGGGCCTCTTTTTTAATAAAATGCATGTTCATACCCCTTGGGGGCGTTGTAATAAATGCTCTAACACAAACAAACTTTTTGTTAAGGACTTGGATTCCTAGGACTGGGATATCAATCCGATTATTCCAAGGTGTTTTTTCCCTTGTCAATTATGCAATGTTGAATAAGTGATGTATAATTTTCGAGTTCTTCACCGCTCCTCCAAAGCTCGAATTTTCATCTTGGTGGTTAGGCCTTAGGAGGTTATTAAAGTTCATGTGTCAACGTATATAAGCGTGTTGTTTTTGAGTCGTATGGACATGTACTAGGTCCCCCTAGAGTTTCGTCTGATTCAGAGAAAAAATAATTTTTTCGCTTCTTAAGCCATTTTTAATGGTTTAAATGGAAAAAATCAAAATGTAAAAAAAGTGTGATACGGAGTCTGTTTTTGGTGTGGTTGGGCTCATTTTCAAGCTCAAAGCAGCATCTTTACCCCAAGGACCACTTTAATGGTTTAAATGGAAAAAATCAAAATGTAAAAAAAGTGTGATCCGAAGTCTGTTTTTGGCGTGGTTGGGCTCATTTTCAAGCTCAAAGCAGCATCTTTACCCCAATAACCACTTTCACTATGTTTCAGGCAGCTAAAACACCCTGGAAGGCGTTATTTGGCTAACAAAGCACCAAAATGGCATTTAAATGCTAAATTTTGAGAAAGTGCACCAAAGTCAAAAATAAAAAAAGTCAAAATTCAATTTAAAAAAAAAGGGAATGGCGTGGCATGTGGGCCCTTATGTCATGCGATCCTTTTTAAGATGTGATGGTAAACAAAACTTTGGATAAAAGTGGAGTTTACAATTTGTTTATTAAAAGGATGACATCACCCACATGAGAGACTCACGCTAACCCAAAGAGAAGCTTGCGATTGCAAGTGAATGGTGGACCCCTCTCCACATAAAAGATGTTAAATTTAAACCATAGTATATTTTTATTTGATAACACATTATGTGTTATGGTGACTACGAATTGTTTTTTAGGAGGGTGAAATCAAAATGAATGGCCCACGCTAGCTCATGAGCATGGTTGCACTAGCATGAAGTAGACCCCCTCATATGTACGCACCACTCAAACTTTGGTTAAGTCAAACCTTTGGTATATATTATGTATTTCCAAATGCAAGTGAATGGTTGAGTGTGGGTGACATCAACATGAAGGTTTCACACTAGCATTTAAGTAAGATGCAAATGGGGTGAGGTCAGACCCCTCCCCATTTGTTAAGTATCTTTTGTTATCTTATATACTTTGATTTTATCCCAAGGTTGGATCAAACGAACTTTAAATTTGACCATCACATCAATCAAGTCCGTACAATCGCATGAGGAGGAAACTCGCTTGTGTGGGAGTTTGGTGGAGTTTTGTGTGTGTTGGCAGGTTGGTAGCTGGTTGATGGAGTTTGGTGAGAGAGGTGTCAATCACCTCTGTAGTTCATCTTCAGTTCAACTCAGTGAGACTCCTCTTTAGCTCAGTTCAACTCAATTACACTCCGGGTTGATCTTCTGTGTTGGTGAGGCCCCCCTATGTCTCTCTTTTTTCTATTTAAGCGAGGCCTTTTTCCTCATTTGAGACGGATGGAAGAAACCTCTGCTTGTTGTAATGTTGATGTTATTTTGATTAATAAAGTTGAAGACTTTGGAGGTCTAACTTGTGCCATTGGATGAATGTTTGTGTTATGAGGTGATATAGTAAAGCTTTGATTTCCTTTGTTAAAATTGTTGATGGATCTAGCTTAGAGGGTTATTCTAAAACACACAGAGTAAGCAGTTACAGTAGTTAACTTGTTTACTTGTGTTTTGCTTTTAAGAGATAGGAGAGTAGCCAACTATACTCAGTTGTATTGAGTCTATTTTTTGTTTCTTGTTTTCAAACACACTAGATCTAATATTTTTGTGCAAGGGTTCTCTCATAGTTTTGCAGATCACAAATTCGAAAGAGGATCGGAAGTCAACTGCCTCTTCTCTTCTCTTCAGCATTTTTACAAAAGTAATTCTATTGTTGCAAGGTTCCAAAGTCATCATAGAAAGATCAAGCAAGGCTTGAAGTGTTCCGTCCATCTCTTCAAACCCCAAATCATTTTCTTTCCGGTTACTTTCATTTAACAAGTAAATCGTATGCTAAAGTTTATCCTTTTATTTACTTGTTTGATGGATCTAAGAAGTGCTTTGTTTCATAATCAAAAGCTTAGACCTAGTTTCTCTTTCCTAGTACTCATAGTAATAAAATCTTTCTATCTTTCAGCTAGTACTAGGTTCTATTTTCTTATTGTATTTTATTTGACTAACCCACTAATTTACAAATACATAGCTTGCTGGTTTTTTCCTTTTCGTGATAGGCTAAGCAGAAATGCTAGTGAAATTTTGAGGTTTCAAGCTCCTCAAATCACCTCTAATTCCCCCTTCTTCATTCCCCTTCTCTGAAAAGCTTTTTAAGCCTTTTTTATCACTTTCCAAGATCAAAAGGGAACCCCATTCATAAAAAATCATATTGTAATAAAGTTAATAAAAAGCAAGTGGGATTGCGGCTCCCACAACCCCCTTCCCCCATTTGGGGGAAGCCTGCATCTGCCCTTTGTGTGATTATTTACTTTTTGCAAGTTTTTAAATTAGTTTTAGTTTGATTATAACACAATCAATAAAATCTTTAGTTTGGTTTGTAGAACTAATCCGGCATTGCATTACCGAATTACCCAAGAGCATCCATTCGATTGGGGAAAAGATACTCTTTGTCGAACACGTCTCCAAGACTCCAACCAGCCCACATAGTCCTTGCGGGGAGCCGCATCAGATAATGGTTTTGGACATACTCCTCGTACCCTAGGGTATATCTGGAGTTCCCTTCTCCCCATAAGTTAATCAACTCATCTCCGCATTAACTTAAAACTGACCAAGAGCACTTGCAACACTTTTCTTTCAGCAATACAGCAACATATTTTATCTGTGGGCTCCATTTTGGCACTGGTTCTTTACATTTTACAATCATCTGCTTCTATGTGCTTTAATATATCATACATTGATCTATACGTCGTTGTGATTTAAATATTTTCGTTGCAAGTATCTTGTTCATTTGTTTATTTATTTTCAAAACTCCTAAACAGCTAAATCACCACCATCACACCAAATCCTTAACAGCCTTAGTAACTGATAGGGTCTACCCCCCTTGGCTTCGCTAGGAGTTGGCCTAAACAAAGGAGTCAAGAACAAGGTGACAGCCTTGACTCAAGACTTTCTCCCAAGGACACACTAAGTGGCTTGAAGATTTCTGCCACGTTTCCCCCTAGGTGTGTGAAAAGGCGACAACACATTCCAACAATAATTCATTTGATTTTGAAGCTCGAAATTGACTGACTTCACTTCCTATAAGTAGACAAAATCTTACCAAAATTGCAAGAACACCCCTTTGACCAACAGTTTACGACTAGAAATCAACATCCCTTGCACATTCTAAGATAGTAGCAACAACTTCATTCCAATGAGAGATGAAGTCCTAAACTACTATATCGGTTGACCATCTCAAAGCCCTTAAGCATCCATTCGGTGAATGATTCATCGCATTCAAATAGGATTTTGTTCATTGGTGTGGGTTCATAGCACTAATTGACATCTTTGCACCAGGAGGGAAGGAAAGCCCCTTCCACTTGTGAGACTTAACTTGCAACCCTACACAATGTTCATACTATTAGACCCCTAATGCACAATAGTCCCCATACCCTCAGGAATGAAAACCCAAGGCCAACCATGTTACCCTATCACCAAGGAGGTGCTAGAAATTGATGGCTGAAAGCCCCTTCCACTTGTGAGACTTAACTTGCAACCCTGCACAATGTTCATACTATTAGACCCCTAATGCACAATAGTCCCCATACCCTCAGGAATGAAAACCCAAGGCCAACCAGGTTGCCCTATCACCAAGGAGGTGCTAGAAATTGATGGCTAAACTACCTAACCACCAAAAGGTCGGACAACACCAACACCAGCAATTGAAAAACCACTTGAACCTGCACCCAAACCACCAAAGCCTTAACCACCAAGGCCTCCACCAAGACCACCTGTCACATTGACACTTGCTCCTAAACCTATACCACCATCTGAGGAACCACCTCCTCCCAATAGGGGAAATTTGGTTGAAAAATGGTCCACCAAACCCAAATTCAAATCCCATGTCATCGTGTATTAGCCAATCAAAATATCCTAAAAAGTAAAAGAGGTGCATATGAGAGGCAATTTTTTATTATATAATTTGGAGAAAGGTTGAATTTTTTAATAATATAATTTGTCTACTCGTTGCCCAAGCTGCCCAAAAATGTCTTGAATATTGAGAGTGAAATTAATATGTTAACTGATTTTAGGTAATACGTGACCTATATATAATATATAATAGTAATAGTATAGTAATAGTAATTAACTAGCATATAATAATATTACATTAATTTAATACTATACACCGTGAAAAGTTGGGTCCAATAACTTTTAACTAATATATAATATATAATAACTAATATATAATAGCAATTAATATCATAACTAATATACCCATCCATCTCTTATATCTAATTTATTCTAATAACTGTTTTTACAATAATATTCGATGCTCACAAATGCAAGCTAGGGTCTATGCAATAAGGGTTTTTTCTAGGCTGCAAGGGTTTTTCCATGGCTTCTCCTCCTGCTCTAGACCCTGGTCTAAAGGAGCATTGTCATTTTCTTGAAGATGGCTTCAAACATATAGTGGCCGCTCAACCTTCTTCAAACAAATCAAGTCATTTTTATGACTCAAAAGTTGTTAAGAAAGCCGCAGTGTCAGAAGTGAAGCTATCTTCTTCAGCATCTAAGCAAAAAGCCATTATTTTGGCAGAAAGAGGTTTGGTAGGTCATTTCACTGGGTTATGACCTTCCCCTAGGGCCATCAAAAGTTAGCTTAACAAAAACTGGCAGCCATTGATACAAGGTGAAGTTTAGCAAAAAATTTGTGCTCGAAGGTTCTTTGTTTTTCTTTTTGAAAAGAAGATCGAGACCTAATCTTTAGGAACATGTCGTACTTCATGGGTCCAAGGGGTATGTAACTCAATCAATGGGATCTCTCCTTTCAAGCCGAGAAAGACATCCCCTCCGCAGCTCCGGTGTGGGTTAAGCTTCCTCATCTCCCTTTGCACTGTTGGAGTGATGAGGACCTCAAAACAATCGAGAACTCGCTGGGGAGATGCATAGACAAATCAGAACATAAGCTTCTTATGTTTTCTTGTGCCAGAATTTATGTGGAAGTGGACTTCAAGAAGGGCCTTCCAAAAGCGATCAATCTGTCAATGGATGGATGGAATCATCTCCAAACAGTGGATCATGAGCAAATCTCGTTCAAGTGCAAAGCTTGTTATGAGTATGGCCATTTGCATGGACATGTTCAAAAAGGAAGCAACAAGACACATAAGAAAATGCAAGGGAATAATGGAACAAAATAACTCAAAAAGGAGGGAAAAAGGCAAGCTCTAATTTGCCACAGTCCCCCGTGAAGAACAAAAATGCATCAAATAGCTTCCAAGTCCTATCAGAAGAGGGAGAGGATGAAGAGCAGGAGAAGCAAACAAAAGCAAGGGAGGAAGAGGATAAGGAAAAGACGCAACTCCAATCCTGGTAGAGATAGGGAAAGAATCAAACTATGTGCAAACCCTTCCCCAACAAGCATATATAGAGGTAAGATCTAAGCCATTGCAACACACTGGAGGCTCCATTACCAGGTCAAGATCTAAGGTGCAAGAGGAAGAAACTTCGAAAAGTAAGGAGGAGGAAGTAGAACCTCAATCAAAGAAAAGAAGGAAACCTAATAAAACTACTAGAGAGCTAGAAGCAAACACGTCAGAAGGTGGCAGGAAAGCAATCAAGCCTGGATGAGCATATAAGAATAATATCAAAAGGGAAACAGAATCTAGGGGTTGGAGAGGAGAAGGATAGAACCATCCCTCAAAGCCAGAAGAAATGATGAAATTGTCTTTTGGATTTGCAGAGGGTTAGGGGGGAGTTAAAAAAGAGAAGCAGTTAAGAGTATAAGGAAAACAGTGTCCGCTACAATCTTTTTGATCCAGAAGACAAAATGCAAGAAGAAGATAGAAAACGGATGATGAATAAGATATGGTCGAATGGAGAAGGAAAGGCAGTTAGCGCTTCAAGAGTATTGGGTGGTATTCTAACCTGGTGGGATAAGAATCAAAATAGTTTAATTTCATTTTAAGAAAATCAATATTGGTTGCTAATAGAGATTGAGGATACAGTTGTCAAGACATCGCTTCAATAATTATTGTCAAGACATTTTGTCAAAGATGGTTCAGTTGGACACCATTATCAAACCCACAATTCTTTATGGCTCAAGGTTTGGGGAGACAATTTGTTGGAGCCAAATTAAGCAGAGACAGAGGGAGTCCAAGCCTCATGCTTTGTTGCATCATCAGAAGTAAGAACGCAATCCCCTAACCCATTATCCAAGCAAATTTTGTAACACAAGCCTTAATAATATAACCTGTTTTTGGACTCATGTCTCTTCTTCATTGTGTTCAGAGATTTACAGATTTAGTCATCGACCAAGCTCAATACCCTTATCTTCCTTACTACTTCTCGAAGACCATAGTGCTAGCCAATTCCTCAAGGAAGAATCATTGTTGGTTTGTAGATGTTACACATCTCCTGCATTCCATGGGCATCTTAATGGATAGCCTTCCCCCATTCCAATACTCTCTTGGTGCTCCTGCTCATCCCTTGTTGACCGAGTAGTAATTGAACAATATTACTATAGAGGTAATCCAAAAGAAGTATATACTATATACAAGTCCCTTGGATTGCCCCACCAAGAGGGTTAAATCCTAAGATGGCCTTCTATGTGAAGCACTTTATGGAATTGAGGAATGACCTCAATGTTCGTCCTCCTTATCCACTTTAACATTGGATTCATACACTTAGAAACTCCTTCAGACAATTCACAGTTGGCTCACGTTGTCTCTATGTTGTAACATCACAATCCTTCAACCATTAGAGGAAATTTGAGGTCTAAAATGGGCCTCCTAAGGAAAATAATAAAATAATAGTTAAAATAATAAAATAATAGTTATTAATTTTGGAGGAAGAATGAAAAAAACTACTTTTTTTGTTCGTATTTTCGACATATCTCCCTGTGGTTTTACTCAAGATCATCATCACGTTTTTTCAAGTATTTCTTATTTTTGGGGTAGCGGGGTCCGTCAAAAGTATGCAGTGTGGGTACTCGTTGGACGTGGAATGAAATTCCGCATCCAACGAGCTCTCCCGCTCAGAATTTGAGTAAAAACACAAAGATATATATGTCAAAAATACGAACAAAAAAAGTAGTTTTCTTTTATGACAAATATGTCAATTCAACCATTATGGTTGACTCATTTTATTGAAATTCTATTGGTTCCTGAATTCCAACTCACAAAATTTATTGTTGGCGCGTTTTCTTATAAGACCCATTTTAGACCCCAAATTTCCTCTAATGATACAAGTTTTGTGAGCTCTTCCATCTTCAAGAGATTGAGACATAGGAGCATTTCATTTTACAGTGTTCCATATACTATTGAAATTTGTGGTTGATTTTATTGCCTCTTTAATGAGTCCTTGAACTCTCTCTGCTTTCTTCTCATACTTAGATTAACAATGCAAAATTTTGTACATGAGGGAGTACAATGTTGGCTCACATTGGCTCGGAGTTGAAGACATGTATCGCATTCCTTGGGTAGATAGGTCCTTCCAACTCTGCCATTTTTGAGAGAACGAGGCAGATGAGCATTTCACTTTTCGATGTCCCATTTACTACGAGATCAATGATCGGTTTTACTCTCTTCAAGAAGTCCCTGAGCTTCCTCTTTGCTTTCTTCCAGTATCCAAATCACCAATGCTTAGCTTGTATTTGAAGGAGGCCCTTGGATTCATAACCTACTATCTCTATCCACATACCCAATCGGACACCTATAGATGATCGCATATTTCTTTCCAGATCTTCCAAAGGTTATGGGATCAAGAGTTTGATTGTCAAAGACATTGATACAATTATGATTATCACAGTAAATCATTATGTGATCCAACTCCTAATCAAAAAATCCTACGAGCAACATGAAAATCCAAATGGCCTCACAACTAGCAGTACTGGTTGCAATATACTCCACCTTTGCGGAGCTAAGTGCCACATGTTTCCGCCTTAAACGCACCTAGGGGGGATTAGCGCAACAAAAATCTTCAAGCTGCTAATGCGTCCTTGGGGGCAAATCTCGAGTCAAGTGTTGTCACTTGATCCTGACTTCTCTGTTTAGGCCACTCCTAATGGAGCCAAGGGGAGTAGTCCCTATGAAAGAGTTGTTAAGGCTCTTACTTTTATTAGTTATGGATGAATTGTTTTGCTAGGAGTTTTGATAGATCACTACCGAAACAAGCTACTTGCAAGTAAAATTAATATAACAACAACATGAAAATAAATATGGCAATTATAACATAAATGACTTGAAAGCAAAATATGAAATTGAAGATAGTGTCAGTGCCAAATGGAGCAAAAATAACATAATGTTGTTGAAAGCTGTAAATGTATTGTAAGTGGAGTCTTGGTCAGTTTTAGTTATTAAGGATGAATTAAGTTATGGGAAAGGAGATTCTCGATATATTGTGATGTACTGAGAATATGTCTAGATTCTAAGAAGAGTGGCTCCGCACAGGAAAATGTGGGCTAAATGGAGTCGTGGGGGGGTGTTCAACACTACACCAACAAGGATGTAACCTAATGGGACCCCACGGTCACTTTCTAGTAGTTCCTACTTTCCCTAAAGAATTTTCCCACTGTTCATCAGGTTCATTACGTCGGATTTTTGTAATGTTATAAGGGTTGTAGATTATATTAATATGAGTTGATTAATTAGATGTGAGGAATTAATGAATGCACAATACCGCTTTTGGTATCCCCAAGTCTCAGACTAAGCTACGAGGGGTAGAGCATACACAACAGAGGCAAATGTTTATTCCAATTAGTGAAAGCAAATAACAATTATACAGCCCTTCAAGGATGGATTGTGTGCTTGTGTTGCAAGATAGTCAGAGAAATCTAATTTTAAACATAAAGTAAACATGCAAAAAAGATGAGTTTTATTAATTACTACAGCCAAGAATCTATTTTTGGCCTGGATGTCGCATTCAGGAAAGCGAGGATGGGTAAGTACTTGGTTACTTTAAAAGAAATTATATTCTTGAAAGAAACAACGATTGTTCTAGAATGACTAAAGCTAACCTACAAAAAACAATCACACCACTTCAAGTACAGATACGAACAACCCCCAAATGGGGGAAGAGGGGTGTGGGATCCATAATCCCACTTGCTCTTTATTCAAATTGGTTACAATCTTTTCTTTTGGGAAATCCTTTTGTCCTTTGAAAATAGGAGCAGAAAGTTTACAAGTTTTTGAGAGAAGGGAAATGAAGAAAAGGGGAAAAAGGATTGGGGGTTGGAAGAGTCCTTTCGAATGGTTCAAGCCTTCAAAGGGCCTTCTAATCATCCTCCTTCCTTCAAAATAAACATAAAAAACAGCAAACTAAAAAATGGAAGATTAGTGTATTAGTCCAATATTTACACTAAGATTTTACACTACTTTAGTATTCACAGATAATGAAAATGCTTGAAACTTCTAAGTTATAAAGCAATTTATTTTTAGATCTAAACCAAAAGATTAGACTTGAAGATTTAAGATCTAAACTCGTGCAAGCAAAAATTGAAAGATAAACTTGTTAGATCTGATTTAACTTGCAATAAAAAGTAACTGGGATGAAAATACTGTAATTTTTGTAGAAAGAAGGGAAACAGCCGATCACAGCCTTGAATCTTTTTAGAATGCTTGGAGATTTGACCGTAGATAACAAAGAATGCTATGCTTTCATTCAACCAACAATCCAAAGCAAAGGACGATGCAACTTAGCTCAACCATTAGCTCGGGAAAGGAAACCAAACATTGATTAAGCTTTCACAAACACATTAGATCTGGTACACCCCACAGTTATAATCTGTAAAAACATCTCAGCTTGACAAGAAAACCTCAGTAGCACAAGTTTTATGAAAAATAGCCAATAATCCAAAAGTTGCTTTATTTAAAGGAATGACATAATTTAACTAAAATTTATTTATTCCTAAGTACAGAAGGAAAATGCGAAAAGTAAATGCTCACTTTAAGGAGCTTATTTTCCTACTCTAAGCATAACATAAAATGTTAGGTGTAATCGAAAATCCAATGTAGCCACCTAAGCATTTTATTAATATAAAAAAGTTTTGCCTTGTCTTTGGTTACCAGCCAAAGTAAGGACACATTTTTCAGAAAATGCAAACCTGCGTGAATATTCAAGATGGAAGAGCTCGATGGGAAATCACAGGTATGTAAAACTTCGCTCAACTGCTTCCACAACTAGCAAGACCTCTTGCAGGCTTCTTATATCCAAGATTGGATAGGACTAATGTACAAAGTCGCATGATGAGGCGTATCATCATGCTCATCGAGAGAGCTTATCTGCTGATAACTCTGGGTGTAAGCCACAAACTGCTCCAAATCATAAGGAACATTTGTATGCAAAGATGATGGCCGAGAAAAATCTTCAACTAGTTGCACCCAATCTGACTCTTCACTGCACTGCTTCTCCAAGTCCTCATTACAGATACTCAAATACAACTCTGACATATCAGATGAAAAATCTGACTGTTCTTCCTTACAACTTTTATAAGTCTCAGAATAAACACTCCCCCTGCTGGATGTATCATAGATCAGACTTCCACAAATCGCTGAATAGAGACTCCCCTCGTTGGAGATATCATAGATGGGATTCTCAAAAAGATTTTCAACAGTATCATAGGTTGGATTTTCAATAAAAGTCCAATAGTCATCATCCCCATCTATGTCAGATCTGAGAGAGTCTTCTTTAATTGCATCATGTCCTTGGCTATACCTGTCCACCTCATGCTCATAACAATCCTCCTTGATAGTTTTGGTTTCAATTATATTACAAGGAGTAAAGCTTTCCAAACCTTCATCACCATACGATAGAGTGTGATCATACACCACACTGACTTTATCACAGGTTTCTTTATAAGGATCTGTAATGGTTTCTTTTTAAGGTAAGTTTGGAATACATATGTGATCATCATCACTGCAGTAATCATGACAACACTCCATGTCTTCAATATTGTTTGTTAATGTAACATGGGGAGGGTCTTCAACAATGTCTTCAATCAAAGATATTCCATGAAGCTCTTAAATGGGAAGCATAGCCATAAACTTTTTTATATCACCATCATCTTCATACCACTGTTTAAGAAAGATCTCAAAGAAGTGTAAAAGGGAAGTAATACTTTTACTAGAAATCTCTTCAAAGAACCATTGATATGCATCACCATCCAAAGTGCAAGCAAATATTTCCATCATGCATCCTCATGATAAATGCTAGCTTTAACCAAACCATCGATGACAGATGTGATATGTAGGATGGATGAATCACCATTTCCATGAAAATCTTGGGTATATTCAAATACATCACTTGGGTCAAAATCATCGTTGGGAAAACCCAAAATGCCTAAAAAATCAATGGGATGGAACCTATTGGCTAATTTAGCACCACACTTTTTCCTTTCATCATACATATTGGCCATCAGAAGAATGCACTTGATATAACCATAGAAAATAACTTGTACTAAACTAGAGGAGATGTCAAATAATGAGCTTTGAACATTTTACTTAGTCAAATAGGCCCATCTACACACAATCAATCTCAACAATTTATATGAGAAACAAGGGTTTCATCCCTTCAATGGAGTTGCCATGTGAGAAAAAAATTCTCACAAAACATAGTTTTTTGCTTTTCTTTGTAACAGATTAAAAAAAAAGGTTTGACTCGCTAGATCAAAAATAAAGAACTAATCTAAACATTCATCAAACAAAGCAAAAACAAAAAAGAAAGAAAAGGTCGTAACCTAGGAATAAAAAGATTTATCCTCGGCAACGGCGCCAAAAAACATTGTCGCCTTACACGCACCTGGGGGGGATTAGTGCATCACAAATCTTCAAGCTCCTAAGTGTGTCCTTGGGGACAAGGTCTCGAGTCAGGTGTTGTCACCTGATCTTGACTCCTCCATTTAGTCCACTCCTAACGTAGCCGAGGGGGGTCTGAGGATCGAAAGGCTGGTTATTCTCTTGTACTCTATAATGTTTCTATCTTTTGAATAAAATTTGAAGACTTTGTAGATCCATCTAGTGCAATAATCTTCTATGAATGTTGTGTTGCCGCTAGGTGATATCTTGCCTGCTTCTTTCAATTTTGCATTAAGTTTGTAGCTTATCCAGCTTGGAAGGCCTTTCCAGTGCACGTAGGATCATAGTGGAAAAAATCGACAAAAAAATTGGCAAGGGTCCAAAAAATATCTTCTCGGCAAAAATCGACAAACCGCGGCAAGCATTAAAAAATGCAAATTTTGTAGTTTAATAAGGTAAAAATTTGCTTACCGATTTTTTCCCCTATTTGTCGATTTTTCCTGATATGTCCCAGTCTTTCTCGATTTTTTGTCGATTTTTGCCGATGTCCAATTTTTTGAAAAATCGGCAGCCAGAAAAAATCGCAATTTTTTGGGACATCGGCGATTTTTCGAAGATTTTTTCCACTATGCATAGGATAAACATTCATAGTTTTCACTTGTTTATTTATATTTCATTTTCAGAGATATAGGAGTACCAGGACGTATTCGGTTGTACTAATGCTCTCTTAGTTTCTTTTAATAGAGATATAGTAGTTTTAATCTCGCTTGTGTAAGATGTTTTAAGTTGTGCAGATCACTAGTTTGAAAGAGGAAAGTGAGCTTGGTTGCATCTTCTTTCCCTTTCAACACCTTTACTTTGGATCTAATGTCATTTTGCTCCTATGGGAATCTCCAAGTTTTTCTACGAAGTTCAAGCTTGAGCTATTGCTTCTTTTCCCCTCTTTCCCTCTTTTAAAATCAAACTTTCTTATCCATTACTTGGTTCTATTTATGCTTAGCAAATAGTTAGATCTGCAAAGTTTCATTTCGTATCTTTCTTACTATGCATAGTTACTAGATCTAAACCACCTTAAAGTTAATTCTAAGCTTAGATCTAGATTGATTCCTTTAGTACTTAACAAACACATCGTTTTTTGAAATCTCTTTAAATAATATGAAGGTTGTACTTTATGTATATTTTTTGCACTAACCCATTAACTTTTACATGATTTAGTTTGTTGGTTTTTTGTGCTCTACGTACAAGAAAGTTGGAAGATCGGAAGGATTTTGAAGAGTTGAGCTATAAGGGATCTAACATAAAACCCTCTTCCTCTTTCCTTTTCTTCCCAGGAACAATTGTAAGCCTTTTTTATCCATGTTTAAGGATCAAAAGGCCGCCTCTTTCCAAAAAAGATTTTAACAAAAATCAATCAAAAGCAAGTGAGCTACACAGCACCCATGCTCCATTCCCCTTAGGGGGACTCGCAGTGTCTTTTCATGGTTTGCCTTTTTCTAATGTTTTGTTTTAACAACACATGCACACAATCCACCTTCACAAGTTGTATTCTTTGCTTAGTTAGTTTTAGGTTTCTTTCTTCCATTTTTGGGCAAAGTAACGAACACTAATCCAACCTTCCTCTCCCGAGTACGGCCTTCAGGCCTGAAAGAGACTCTTTGTTGTAGTAATTAGTCTCACCAGTGTTTCCTTTTTTCACTTTACAGTATCAATTTGGAATAAACAATTGGCCATTTCGATGTATGCTCTTGCTTATTGCAGGTTCACCCTGAGCTTTGGGATAATCAAAAGCAGGAATGCACACTACTTGATTTCTCACATCTAACCAAGCAACTCATATTAATAAAAGCAACTTCCCCAAAACATTATGAAAATCCAGCCTAACAAGCCTAAAAAATAGTGGGCAAATTCTTCAGAGAAAGCGGGAACAACTAGAAACCAATCGTGGGGTCCTGTTAGGATACATCCTTGTTGGTGTAGTGTTGAACACCCCCCCACGACTCCATCTAGCCCACATTTTCCCATGCGGAGCCACTCTTCTCAGAATCCAGACATATTCCCAGTACCTCGCGGTATATTGGGAATCCCCTTTTCCCCTTAATTCACTCATCATTGGATAAGTTAAAACTAACCAAGTACACTGCAAAACATTTCTCTTTTCTAGCAACACTTATTTACTTTGACTCCATTTTGGCACTGGTTTAATTTGTATCCTTATTTCTATTTTCAGTCATATCATTTTATGAATGCAATATCTTTTTATGTTGTCGAACTAAACTATAAATTGCAGTAGCTTGTTTCATTCAATCACTTAAAAACTCCTAAAAACAATCCCATCCACAACTAATAACTAATAAGAGCCTTAGCAACTCTTTTCTAGGGACTACCCCCCTTGGCTTCGTTAGGAGTTTGCCTAAACGAAGGAGTCAAGATCAGGTGACAACACCTGACTCGAGACTTTCCCCCAAGGACACACTTAGCAGCTTGAAGATTTATGTTGCGCTAATTCTCCCCAGGTTCGTGTAAGGGGGCAACACCACGAAAGTCTACTTCCTAGTGAACCAAAATATTATCGCTAATCCTAATCTAAAGCATCACCCTGAGGTGCTCTTCCTATCTGATGCACTACCTGCCCAATCTGAGTCTATATACCCCTACAACTCTACTTCACCATCTCTAAATATCTCAAACGATACTCCATCATGCCCCAAAACAAGCAAATCAACCCCAAGAAGAACTTATGAATGAATTGCATAACATATTTCATAAGTATGTACTTATCCTTGAAAAAAAACATAAAAAAGAACCCAAGCATGTAGAAGAAGCACCTTGTTCTTGAAAAAGAGCATTTGCAAGAAGAAGCCCTTAAAGGTATTTGTGTTGAACACCTAGACTTTTGTTCCTCTTGTTCAAGTCATCATAAAGATGAGGATTTGGTGACTTTTTCTTCTCAAAGTTTTGAGATTCTTAGAATATCTTGTGATGATTTTGAGAAAAGAAACAATGAAGCCAAACCCTTGGGTGATCATGTGTTCAAGAATGTATTTCTTCTTTGCATGATCATGATGACCAAAAATCGTATATGATTGATGAACATCTTCTAGAAGTAGATCATAGTTTTGGTAGAGATTGTTGGAAATCTTTAGGGGATCCTATCTATGATAGTTATAGTGTTAAGAGTGTTAATTTTGAACTGTTTGGACAACACAATTTTTTTAGGATATTTGCCATGATCATTTCCATCCATGTATATCTTCTTGTATTGCAAATTTAGAGCAACATGAGAGGGTTTTGATATAGATAAGGGGCAGCATTCGTTTCCCTCTTATAGGGAAGATTTGGATAGTAATTTCCAGCCATACTCTCGAATGATTAGCTCTGGTTTGTGGCAGAAAGATGATGGTATTATTGCAAGTTTTGAGCATCCTTGCTTGCCCTCTCCAAGAGAAAGTTTAGAGTTGCATTCTAGGGATCATTTCCAACCATTCTTTTCATCTTATCTTGTTGATTTCCCTCATTTTTCAAGGTTGTTTGATAAAGTGAAAAACTCGGGAAATTTTCCAGCCTTCAAGTCATTTATTGAATGATGAATTAATGAATCAAAAACCAAGAAATGATCATGTTGTTAAGGCTGGAAATGTTATGGGGCATCAATGTTTTAAAAAGGAATTTCAACCTTCCTCCCCATCTAAATTTATGGAATTTACATAAGTTTTTCAACTAGTAATTCTCATTTAGCTACTGGAAATTACATGGGACAGCCCCATTATGAAAACTTGTATACAAGCCCTATCCAATCTTGGATGAAAAGTTCAATGGAAAGACTTGTCATTCTTGACAAAGTTTTGATAAGATAAGATAATTTTATTAATTTCCAATGAATGACCATAAAGGTAGGTCACTGGGACTAAAAGGAAACAATCAGTATGAGTATAATGTGGGAGTGCAAACGCAACTCCTAGATAATGTCGGAGGCTCGAAGCTAAACCTAATATAGGATCAAATAAATAAATAAAGATACAAGCAGTGAGAAATTCTCATAGACATGTATAAAGTCGTGATAAGGCACGGTGATATAGGAGAAGACAAGAAATGAGGCCGATGAAGTCAAGAACGTTCGAGTCTAATAACCGACGATGATGGAGGCACTGGCTCGCTATCACTATCAGAGTCATCTAGAGTGACCAAGTCTCGTTCTATGATCCTGGGGGTGATGTAGGAGGTAGGGATACTCCTAAAATTCAAGGTCGAAGGAAAGAAACTCTGGATAGATCTCTGACTGCTCAGCTAGGGCTGGGAAGGGATCTGACAAACGAGAGGCGCCCTGCACCGGATCTTTCATATGCCTTTACCTAGCATGCTCTTGTTCATATGCTAGAGTACGTAGATAGGAAAGTGAATAAGCTCTTTAGCATGAGCATTAGATTGAATTTTCACATGCCTTTTGATTGTGTGCATTGTATTTTATAGGTTTACTTTATGCTTTTGCTTGCTTTATAAATGTATATATATGGTTTTTTTGCATTTGGTTTAATTTTTATATACTAGGGGGATCATCTTCCCTCGCCAAAGTATTTGCGTCCGGGGACACACTAACATACTAACAAAAACATGCACATTCTGCTTAGGTCCATTGATATTAATATTCATATGAATTGTGATATATGTCCATTGTCATAATGCATCCAAAATTTGCCTAATGGCATTTCTAATTATGAAATAGAAAATTCAAAAAATATTGAACAATAAACAATATAGTTGATTTGGCTTCCTCAAGCCATGTTTGTTAGACCAACTACATCTACATCATCACTATCATCAACATCACTAAGGTCCTCAGTTAACAAGCTATATAGGTAAGAATCACTCTCATGTGGAGACTCCTCCTCATCCATAACAACTTGAGATATCTCGACAAGGTCGTCAAGATCTATCTCCTCGTCCACACATATGGGATCATCTATGTATTGGTGCCATCTCTTGAAAGGACCCTCCTTGTACCATGGGTCTTTCTAAAATATGAGATGAAGTGTGCTACGATTGTAAACTAAGTTCTCTTCCTTATTTGATCCCAATCGGTTTCTCTTCATTGAATGGATGAAACTGTAAGCGCTCTGATTCCTCTCACAAAATTACGAACTAGCTAACTACCCATGTAATCGTATGGAAAATTTTTGCAACTCAAGAGCTTCAACACCATGAAGCCACCACCAATCAATCAAATCCTTTTTCTTGTGCCTATCCATCTTAGAAGCACGTGAACTGAAGACACCTCGGTGCCCATGTGAAAATTGGGCAAATTAAGATTGCATCTTGAAGGCCTCTTCAATAGATCCATACATTTTTTAACACAATCATAAACCCTTTGACCACCTCTTTATCTTCGGAAGGAAGCCTCCACCAAAGACACCTTGCCCATGTGAAAATTGGGAAAATTGAGATCGTATCTCAAGGACTTCTTCGATAGAACCATAAAAAAAATTTAACAATCATAAACCCTTTCACCAACTCTCTATCTTGGGAGGGAGGCCTCCTTCCCATCGAGGGATCATACCATTCGGATTAATTGCATAGGCTACCATATGAAGGGGGTGTTCAATTTATTGCATCGTCCATGTATGAATGTTTTTAATTGTGGCCATAGATTTAAATCTTTCCTCTCTATGATGGATCAAATCGTCTCACACATTGAGTCCATGTTTTCATAAATCCCACTTAAACACAGACTATTTATGTATACATAACAAAGCATATCACATATTGGCTCTACAAATTCCACAACAAATTTGACATCAACCCAAAAGTGATCATCCAAAATCACTTGCTTCACTTCCATAGTAGCATCTAAACTAGATTTCTTCCATTGGTCCTACATATCAATGATAATTGTGGCAGCTAAATCCCCCTTCATCTCCACAAGCCACCTAAGCAGAATGTAGTAAGTTGCAAATCTGGTATCAACTGGTTTAAGTAGCTCAATTTTGGCATGCCTGTAGTAAATGGCTTGTGAATGGTTGTGGTTGCATATGAACGTCTAAATTTTGCACCCATTTTCAATTAGCACCCACACCCAACCAATTTTCCAAATGCATTTCAATGCATTATTCAAATAATGCATTGTGTCCAAAAAATATGCTAAGTTACTATGAAAAAAAATTAGATTTCTAATTTCTAAACATTGAATAAATATTAAAAAACAAAATCAGACTTGTAATTAAAAATCAGAATTGTAATTCATTTGAATTTAATTTTTTTTTAAATCAGACTTGTCACTTACATGTACTCCTTTTGGAGCATCATCCACATTCCTTTGCACACTGAGGCTGCATCGGTAACAACTTGAAAAACATTTGATGGCCCCACCTCCGCAATGGCATGACATAACCGGTCTTTAAAGAACATAGTTTTATTTTCTTAACCGGAACAATCAATGGCCTTTAGAAAATATGGACTGAATATGAAAGAAATAATAATGTTTATCAACAGACGATTTCAACAATCAGTCCAATCATCCATGACAATGGAGCATCCATCTACACTCCAATATGCCTTCAATGGTGCCATTGCCTTCTCAAGACATGCTTTCTCCTTGTCCACCAACACAGTTCACAACTTCTCATAACCAAGTGCCTTATACCCTGCAGGTCCATGATTGATGGCACGAACCATTTGCTCAAAATAGGGTGAACGACTACATTGAAATGGATGCCACATGCAAGAAAATATCTTACTAATGCAAGATCAACACCTTCCCTTCCCTTCACATCAAACATGTCACAAATTCCACCAGCTATATGCCTCTTGTGTGATGAAGTTGTATTTTTTTTTAGGCTTTAGATGGCACATTCTCATCACCAAAACAAACTTCATCATCATATGGAAATGCTTCCTCATTAGACTCACAATTGTCCCTAACATCATGATATGGTCATGAGATTGACTTGCCTACCTACCATCAGCCCTTTGTTGCTCCCTTTGTTCACTAGGGCGTCTAGTGGAATACTCCACATCTCTGGTATAAATTTCAACACACTTCTTTGGAATATCCATAAAATGGGCATTAACCCGAAAAATATTTGTCATTCCATTTAGCACCACATAGTTTCATTTTATCAATGATGTTCCCCCTCCAACCTTTGTTACTTGTGTCCTCTTCACATTCCATATTGGATATTGAGTTGTGTTGCATGGGTACCCGTACCAAGGGGTTGAGTACACGAACTAGTACCAGGTACTTCAATGGTAAGTTCCCAGCCATGCCCAAATCCAACCTCAAGTACCGGCTACTTCGTTTATGAAAACATGGTACTTGCATGGGTTTCGATACGCCATACCGTGTGTTTGGGTAAGCGGGCAATACGGTTGTTTAGCAATTTACCTTAGCTCGTCGACCAAGGGGGTCGATTTGCAATGTTCGAAGTTAAAAATTTTAAAAATTAAAAATTAAAACACTAAAGCACATGTTATGTGGGCCCTTGCCCCTTTCCTAAACTTGCACAGCACTCCATTTTTCACTGCTAGTGCTCTATGCTCACTACTCCAGCGATGGCATGGCAAAGGACCTTAGTGATGTTGATGACATTGATCCTGAGGATGTTGATGACATTGATCTAAGGAAGCCAAATCAACTATCTTGTTCATTATTCAATGTTTATTGTTTTGAACTTTCTTTTTCATGTTTGGAAATGCCATAAGGAAAATTTTGAATGTAGAATTACGGTGAAGTTTGAACTCATGGTGTCATGGACATGTTGCCGCCTTTCATGCACCTGGGGAGAATTAGCGTTTGTGTCACATAAATCTTCAAGCCATTGGGTGCGTCCTTGGGGGCAAGTCTCGAGTTAAGATACTGTCACTCAACAATCAACTCCTCTGTCTAGGCCAACTCCTAGTGAAGCCAAGGGGGGTGGTCCCTATGAAAAGAATCTAAGGCTTTTAAGCTAAGAAAGAAAAGTTGAAATTAGTCTAGGAGTTTGAAAGTGAAATATTGAGACAAGTCTTGCAATGATTTAGACAACTTCGATAGCATATGAAATTTAAAGCATTCACAACACATTGATCAATTTATGCAGAAAGTAAAGATTGTAGACCAATGTCGTGGAGTCAAATAATGTTGTAAAGAGAAATGTTGTGCAAGTGTATCTTGGTCAGTTTTAGTTATTAAAAGATGAGTGGATTAGGGGAAAAGGGAATTCCCAATATACTGTGAGGTACTTGGGAATATGTCTGGATTTCAACTAATGTGGCTTCGCACAAGGATGTGTAGGCTAGATGGAGTCACGTGGGTGTGTCCAACACTACACCAAACGAGGGTGTAGCCTGACGGAGCCCCTCGCAAAATTTTCCCACAAATAGTGAATCTCGAAAACACCGGATTTTTGTTATGTTTTCTGGGCGATTGATTTTATTAAGGTGAGCTGTTTAGTTAAATGTGGAGAATTATAAAGTGCACTTCTGCTTTTTGTTATCCCAAAGCTCAGGGCGAACCTGCGATGAACAAGAGCATACAAAAAAGGGGTGGATTGTTTATCCAATTGAGAATTGTGAAAGCTAAAAAAGTTTTAAAAAAATGATGAGACTAATTACTACAACCAAGAGTCTCTTTCAAGCTTGAAGGTTGTACTCGGGAGAGCAAGGTTGGGTTAGTCTTCGTTACTTTACTTGAAAAAAGGGGAAAACATTAAATTAAACTCTGAAACTACTTTAGAAACTATACAGCCTGTTTGAGGCGGAGTGTGTGATTGTGTTACAAAATAAAGTAAAAAGGTTAAAAAAATTCACACCATGAAAAGACAAATGCAAATCCCCCCAGGAGGGGATGGGGTGTTAGCACTTGGTTGACCACCTGATCTCTTTATTATGATATTTACAATGCTTAAATAAACCCTCTTTCTCCTTATAAGATAGGAGGAAAGAGGTTACAATTTGTTGGAAAGGTAAAGGAGGGAAAATGAGGCTACAAGGTAGCCTTAAATCACTTGTATATACCAAAATCACGCCTGAAAAGCCTCAAAAACTGCTATTAAAGTGAAAAAAACAGGGAAGAAATTAGTGTACAATGTCAAAAATCACTTTAAAAGTGATTTGGACAAACTACAAAAATTGTTAAATAAAAACTATGTTAAAGCTAGATCTAGAAAAGCAGTAACTAAGGGAAGTTGGCTTGTAAGACCAACTTCCTTTAGGATCTTGGATAGCTTAATAAGGGCAGCCAATCAAGCACATTATATGCTAGATTTAAACTTTAATCTCAAAGGAAACTACTTTATAAACAAGCTTAAGCATTACTTGTAAAAGGGCTTATAAAAAACTAAACTCTGAAGCTAGATCTAATTTGAAATAATAAAACTTTATGCAACTTTTAGATCTATGCAGGCTAACTTATAATCTAGATCTAGAAATGATTTAAACTTTGAAACAAAATAGATCTTTAAAATATAAGCTAGATTAGTAACCGGTAACCAAGAAAAGTTTTAAATAAAAAGTGAAGGAAAGAGAAATAGAAAGAGTGCTTCCAAGTTTGGGAATCCTTTGAACCGTGGAGTTTGTTGGTGGAAAGTCGAGAGACTATGCTCCTTGGAAGTGCTCGAAAATTGGAGGAGTCAAACAAGATCAACCAAACGTTAAAGCCTAGATACCTGCATCAACTCATAAATTCTTGCACAAATATATGGTTAAACGCAAGGGTGTTAACTACAAAAGAAACCCGGAAAACATGCATTTAAACAAAAATAACATATACATCTAAGAGATCTAATGCAACTAATCAATAAGAATAATCAAACAAGAAATTTCTTATCCTACAAAGATTACCTCTCCATGTAGGCCCACAACAAATATAAACAATACAAATTACCTTATGAATTATCCAATGTTCATCCATACACTTGAGCCATACACCACATGAGACCTCCAAATCGTTTCTATTATTCCAAAAAGTATTACAACTACAATATAACACTTGGGCATTCCTTCAGTCCTCTGACCTTGAGAAAAGTGAGAGCAAGAGCTTGCTTAAATAGGAAAAATGAGAGCAAATGCCAAGGGGGGCGAATTTACCAAGTGTTGGAACTTTTTGAGATGATTGGGGTGAACTAGAATGAACTAGAGGTGGTAGGCACCACCTCTCATAAGGTAGGTCACCCCCGCCTCTTTTTATGACACATATACAACAAGAAGTGAGATTTATCAGGGATAAATGTGCCCCTCTAAGGAAAAATTCGCCCCCTCATGGATTTGATTAGAATTGGCTTGATTTGATCTTGATTTGCTCTCCAATTAGCCCCAACATCATCCTTCGTTGAACTGGAACATGTCTGGGACAAGTTCCCACTAATTTAGGGTTGTGTTTTTTCTCCATAATTTCTCTTTTTTCTATTTTTTTATTCATTTTTTTGCTTTTTTGGAGATAATTTCACTTAAGTGATAAATAATCACTTAAAACTTAGGAAAAGTGGGTTTTGGGTAAAGAGGGTGCTCTGAGATTGAAAATGAGCACCCCCATGGAAAATTTGGCCCCCTAGCCACACTTTTATGACACTTTGAAATTTCTCAATTAAACTATTAAAAAATAGCCTAAGTTATAAGGAAAATTATTTTTCTCTTAAATTAAAAAAAACCTATGGAGGACCTAGTGCAATGTTCATATAACTCAAAAAAGAGACTAGCATGGTAATGTACATAGACACATAGACTTTAATAACCTCCTAAGGCCTAACCACCAAGGCAAATACTTGTAGTCAACATTATGCAAACATTTGTAGTTGTCAACTTGTTTGTCAACGTTATGTCTTTGAAGGTCTTAGGAGTAATGAACAGTAGTCAGTTATACTTACATTCTTCTTTCCTTTGATTATGGAACGTACTAGCATAGTCTCACTTCTGTGAACCGCAAGGCCTCCCTAAGCCCCCTTTTGACTCCATCCTCCCTTCTAATACTGACACTAGTCTTCCCTCAAGGACTAATCCTCCCTTCCTTCCCATCATTCAATACATTTTCCTTTTTGTTACAAATGTTTCTCTAAGGCAGCCTCTTCAGATCACCTTTTCCTTCGTTGCATTTGCCTTAGTGATCCTACCTTAGGGAAACCCCCCTAGAGTTGGAGAAGAGCCAACCTAAAGCGAGGAGAGAGGGGTGTGGTGACATTGGCTTCTCTCGAGAGAGTTGCCGCCAAGCCGGTGCGCTCACCTTTTGGGCTTCAGCACACGCGTGCCAGTTTTGGGCGACAACAAACATGATCATGAGGGATCGATGGTGTTACTCTATAATGGCTCATGAATCTTAGATGGTTGTTTCGTCGCTGAGGATGCATTGTGGTGTGGTCATTGTGTAGCCTTGTGAGTCAAGTGTATCCCTAGGGATTTAAGTAACTGCGACACTCATTTTGCGTCATTTACAACATTTTACCTAACCATTTTTCATGCCATGTCATTTCGCTAGCGCTTTCATCCATTTTCATCATGTCCCCCTTTTGTAATTGACCTACCCTATGTTATATTCCATAGTCTCTATACAATTCCCATGTAAAAATGCCTAGCCCAAAGTTAAAAGAGTCAAAGAACTCTAAGGGAAATGTAGCTAAATGATGAATTTTATATGTATGAGCAATACCCAGTTGCAAAAAGCCAAGTTCCCTATTTCCTAAGTAATCAAAGCCAAATCTAAAACAAAGAAACTAAAAAAGAAAAATAAAAATAAAAAGGGATCACAAAAAGAGGCGCAAGGAAAAGGTAACTCAAGAAAACGTTCTCCCTTCTAAAGTATACATGGAAGAAAAATCATTAACCCTTGCTCTTGAAAGCTAAGGGGTAGACCTCACACTTAGTCACATTTCTATGAGGTCAATTCGTGAACACCCTCTCCTTAGTACCACATTCACTTCATCACCCTCACTTGACTTACAAACTTAGGAAATGCACACTATCTTAGGGGTCAAGCATGTAATGCAGGATTAAGTATGGTCACAACATGGTAATCCTAAGGTTAATCGAATAATTAATCAAAAGGTGATTGAGTTGATTAGAAAGTGCACTCGCTAACCTTTTCATCTGAATGTTTTATATTATTTGAAGGTATTTTTCCTAAGTTATACATTATTAGGGCTTTCTAGGGATAACACCCTAACAAATAGATTGGATTAGATTGATGATATATAGTCTCCATGTGATGAGTACCCTCCTTGTACACACATTTCGATGCACACGTGTTACCTTTTGATACTTTTTATGGGACTTTTTTTTGGAAGGGCATCTTGGCTTCGAGAGCAATTATCTTTTGATAAAGTCCTTAGAATTTTGTTATCTCAACAACATTAGAAGTGGTGTGGCCATGGGTTTCCAAAAAGTGGTTATAATAGAAAACTCAATAAATATTGAGGAAACTAACAATGTCAAAACTATCGCCTTGAAGCACTCATCATTTTTCTTTGACCACTCAATTTATGGAGTGCCTCGCCTATCTAGTCCACATGCGCCACATAATCTCCACTTAAGGAAGGTTCGCCCCCTATTTTGGCATGTGGAGATGCTCTCTCTTCTTGGAACAAGGATTACATCGAAATTTTGTATAGGTGGCATAACAAACCACTTATTATATATATTTTTTACTACGTCATGAGGAGGTGGATAGGGTTTTCATATTTTGACCATGTCATGAAGAGATTATTATTTTCATATTGAGGACTTAGTTAGACTCTCTTCCTCTATAAGAGACTCCTCATAGTAAACTTTCTAGAACTTGTAAAGAATAGACTCTTTTACTATTTGCTTAGTTCTCTTGGATTAAAGCTTATGGGTTTTTATTGAGTAATTCCATTTGAGGATTTTTTGCTTGGTGATCTAATCATGGATGCTATCTCCTGTTGCCAAATTTGTGTAATTGTTGTAATTGTTTGGTAAACTCCTAACCTTTCCTTAGAATGTTTGTCATTTGTTATTATTAGTTAGCATGCACCATACAATTGATGTATGTTAGTTGTTAGTCGTATTGTCTCTATGTATGCAAGGTCATTGGACATCACAACTTTTGGATTCCCCTTGAAAGATTGCTTAAATTGGTTTGGCTATTAAAGACTACGGTTTAAGCTTTTCAAGCCCTCATACTCTTTGATCACCAATTTCCCTTGATTTTCCTTTAGACCCCATTTGCCCAAACTAAGTAATCAGGCACTAGTCACAGTTCATAAGCCACTTAAAGAAATTCATCTTTTATTTTCTACTTCTAAACATATATAGAAACTTAAGTTGCTTTCACAAGACTAACCAATCTTTAATTTGTTGCAATTCATGGTAAAAATATATCATACAATTCTGTCTTTTTTGTTTTATTCATTGATTTTCTAGTTTAAAACAAAAAAATTATTCATTTTATGGACAGATTTATGGGTTGATATTTCAGATTTGAAGGCAACTTTTATTTTTAGAGTTTTCCATTGTTTTAGCCTAGATGATTTCCATCTTTTAATCTATTTATAGGCTATTATTTGGTGCCATTATAAACCAAGTAATTAAATTAAAGAATACATATATTGTGGTTATAAACCACTATCAAATTGCTTGTTAATTCTGGAATTGTCTCAAGTAATTTGTCCTTGTTCTATAGGCAAAGTCAGCTTTTGAACAAGAGCTAAAATTAGTTAACTAAACCACATTTTGTGGGGATGTTATTTCAGATTTGACATGAAATTTTCCTTTATGCTTTAACTTCCTTTTGTTTCAATTTCACAACTTTTAAAGGAATTAAAGTATAATTAAGTTGTTGGTTGCAACATAATCAATTTTATTCAAGTTATATAATCACTCCATTTTGCATATTAAATCTAAAGATTACATGGGAACAATTCACTATTGACCATTCTTAACATTCTCATGTCATTAACTTACATAACCCTGAATTACATCTAATTATTGGCAATCAATTGCTTTCATCCACTTTTAACTTTCACATATTTTTAAGGGTTTAAGCAATCTTTTATTTCAATATGCTATTTCAGATTGGGAAGCTCAAGCACTCGTAATACATATTACTTCCTCTTGCACTTTCTCACATTATTTGGTTAAAGCACTTCAACTACAATAACTCTAAGGATTTACTTTTATTTGGTTATTATAGCTCTCTTTGCAAATATGGAACCAATATGCAACGTTCTCGTGAGCAAGCCTTTACTTTCCTAAATTTCCTTAAAAGCACTTGCGTGATTTCTTTAAATTCCACAACTGCACATTTCACATCCTTCATGGTTGATGTTTTGCAATCTGAGTAACTCTAAGATACTATTAAATCTTCGAATACTTATTTTCCCTAAGAAATCCCCCCTTGTGATTGGATCTTCATCCAAGTCACTAAAGTAAAGAGAAGTTGTTGTCTAGGAGATAGTCGCAACACTTCTATAGTTGCACATATCTGCACCATAGTGAAGAGCTTGCACTTTTAGGGGTGCCAGTTTTTGTGGAAACAAGGCCGATATAGAATAGTCCATTTCAACAACTAATACTTCTTCAATTCAACCCAAATCACTTGGAAACTCATGAGAATAAATATTAAATAATTCAACTTCATTGCCAACAAGGTACAGCCCTTAGAGCACACTTTTCAAGCATATAACAAATCTGAAATAACTTTATTACAACAGATTATAACAGCAGCAAATCTGCTCATTTATCCTCCAAATATCTGTTAAATCACTTAACCAATTAAGCAATATTTATGTCAAATCAGCATGAAGAAGAGGTGCTGAAATCAAATCAATTGAGAATATATTAATATAACATAAGCTTAAGATCAATATTCAAGTACACAATGTTTGGACAGCCAGAAACTTCATATTTATAGAAAAGATGAAGTAAGTACATAGCACAACTTTATCACAAAGCTGGTACAAGTTGAGCTCTCCAAACCCTAGCCAGGGAAACCATAAGAAAACACTAACCACTAACTTCTTAGATTTAAACCAAAGCTGGTCAATCCACCAAAGATCCTCTACATGCTAGCATCAATACTGACAAGCCTCCTTATCACATACAACAAGCTTAACACCTGTATCCCCATGTATATTGACTTAGTCAGGAATGTCTTGACTCTTGAGTCTTAACACCCAAATGACTTATTTTGGAAATGTTGCTAATATTATCTAACAGAGGTCCTTCAACTAAGCGGCAGCACTATGAGGGATGTTGTTGTGCTGCCAAAATCACCCAAGATTGGCACCTAACCTTATCTAAACACATTCAAGGGATTTTGAACACAAGTATTAGTGTTAATGCAAGTTCGATCACCTTGTAACTCACCGAAATTACACACTCATGGGCAAGACCCAAATGATTTAATTAATATTTCCACTTTATTTAACTTAACTAACCTAAGTTACATTCACATTTAACTTTAACCTAGATCTAACATTTGTTATTTACATAAGAGAACATTGGTCATTATATTCAATCAGATATATGCATATGTTGTACCGCCTGAGTTGTTTTACCAACACACGCAAGATATGGAATATTTGCTTCATATATGATATTACATAGCACCTAACAATCAACTACCCAAATTCTATAAAAATAACAATACATAGATTTGAACTTGTCCTTTAATGAGTTCATGTTTAAACATCACAAGACAAACTCTATTTTTCATAGCCGTCATATAAGCCTTTGCCAATATACAATGAGGAACTAAGAACCCAAGAAATATAGCTTCAAACTCTAAACAAACTCAAAGCTAGTTATTTGACAACATGAAAAGCATATTCCTATCTTTTCTTCAACCATGACTCCATTCACTCTGTTCGAAATGCCAATTAAAGAAAAACATAGGCTCCAGGATTGAAAATTGCAGAATAAGTTTATACTGACAGACTGCAAAGCAAGAAGAAAGCATATACACGTATAAATAGCACAAATGAAGTGCTCTTTCAGTTATTATAAGGATACAACAACCTAAATAGAGAAATTTATGAATAACTATATTAACTTGTGATATTCTTTATTTTCCATTTGGCATCAACAAAGAATACAAGAGAACAATTATTAAAACGGGTGAAACAAAATATATATTTACTTGATACAGCAACAAAAGAAAATATATTCTCCTTCATCGATCAAGAATTTAGTCAGTCCTAACTTTGACACACGCATGATCAATAACTCTTTGTCTCCACTTGAATGGAAAAAGATGGACTCAACAACTGAGGGATTTAATGGACTTTCATACTGGAATGAGAGTAAAAGTATGAGATACGTATTATGGAAAGCAAGGATGAAATTTGTCAACATCGGCTTGTTTAAATCATACTTGAATTGAGCCAATTCTAGAAAAATAGTCATGGAAATATAGTTTTGATTTACCTAAACATCATACATATGAAGTACAGCAATGAGATGACAAATGTCCATATCCTTGTTAGGCACTTAAAGGAAAGAAAAAAGCTCTTTTGTGGTTAATATTTACAACCTCTGATGCCCCAGATTGCAAATAAGACCAGAGTCAAAAACAGTTCTATTGGTTAAGCCAGCATGGCAGTTAGAGAGTTCCTAAGCTTGCCTGACCATAAGGACTGTTGATCACTAAAATGCATCCATTTGATAACTTAAATGTGATATATGTTTCATTAGGACATCGTGTATCTAAAATATGGAGGAAGCTTCATTCTATTCATCAAAGATCAGATGCAATTCACTGGCTTATAAATTTCTAGAGAGAGCTATGAAACACTGAAATAGGGTGAGGAATATCTTTTCTGTATTTACTTATTTTGTCCATTTATGCTATATGGATAGTAATTTTAATTTTTCAACCATCATAAATACAAGCCAGTTTAAGATTGTCCATTCTGTCTGAACACCTTATCTTACAATGCGATGGCAGAAGAATTTCAGATTAGCAAATCTGTACGGTCAATGCATTGTCTACTTCTAAAATAGTTATGCTTAAAGAAGATAGTCAGTTTTCATTTTCCTTTGAAAACAAGATCTTTAAACTGACAAAGGAAAGCAATTAAATTCACCTTAGAGAGGCACCTTAAAGGTGAATTATTGATGTATATATTCACTACAGATTTTAACCTAGTTATGGGAGGTTGTAAAAGTACACTAGAATACACAGTTTCAAACTTTCATCAATTGGAGTCAAAATATACCTCAAATTTGGAGCCTCGAATCCTGGAACAATACAAAAATCCAGAGAAAGAATTAATGTCAGCCAAGAGACATATTGAAAAGTACATTTTAATATTATTAATAAGTTCCATTGCATTTCTAAACTATTCAATTCATAGTCCTGACTAATAAAGTATGCTTTCCTAAACTATTCAGCATATAGTATAATATTCTCAAGGATGGAACAGTTGAAGATTGATTACAGAAAGCATGGCTGTCGGACTGGAGACATTTAAAATTAAAATTTAACATTATTAATTACTTCCATTGAATCTCTAAAATATCCAGCACACAGTCCCAAGGATGCATGAATGATGTATTTCTAAGCTATTTTGCATGAAGCCCCAAGGATGCAAAACATTACAAACAGATCTTTTTCGTTTACACAAAAGTGTAGTAGGGAAATGAAAAGCAAGAAACCCCATAGCAGCTGGGCAGTCGCAAGATCTTCAAGACTTCAAAGACAGTACTTTTGGTATATTTTAAGCAAATAGCGATATGAAAAAAGACAGCTTCCTTAGCCCCAAACAGACACGTTGGTAATTGATTTTTACTTCATAGAAATAGTATGCTGTAAATGCTACAAAACTAATATCAGGTCCTCCAGATCCAATCATGCAAGCATGGTACAAGCTGATAACATTGGATAATCATTTTCATGCTACATAATGTGATTTTCTCACTGCATTCTTGTCATTGTGGGACACATGCCCTTCTATTATTGAATCACTTCTCTGAATCCAATGGTAGGAGGCATTGTCATATACCTGACATATACATCAATTATTTCAGTACATGTTAAAAAGTAATTATTTATGTGTGAGATTAAAACCTAACTGCCATGTCCTCTAAGGAGTCTATTAACTATTAGACATGTCCCCTACCATTTGTAATTTCAACCATCTTGTCTATTCAATATTTTTTAAATGACCTATTGGTATGTATTGCTTCTTAACTAATTTTACATATATCCTAATGGAACCCTGTAACTACCATTTTGTTTGTTACCCCCTGGTACATATGGGGTCACTTGATCATCATTTCCTATGTGATATTCTATCACATACAGCAGTTCCACAAATGATATCTATGGTTTGCCCATAGACACTTGACAAAGACACTTTCAGCCTGTTCAGTCCACCATGATATGTACCAGAGGCGGATGGGGATTTCCAGTTGACACCAGTGTTAAGACATGTGCTCTCCACTTGACTTACGGTAAATACTTTTTTATGTGTGAGACATGACCATGGTGTGGTTATAATTCTTCATTAGATTATAAGTGTATGACCTTGCAGGTTAGCTGTGTCCCTAGGAATTCAAGTGTGACCCACATTTCATGTCATTTACAACATTTTAACTCGTAATTTTTCATATCATGTCATTTCAATAGCCATTTCACCCATTTTTATCATGTCCCCCTTTCACAATTAACTTATTATATGTCATGACTCATGTCCTAAGGTCTCCTAAGGTCTCCATATGTCACAGCCCAGCCTTAACTATATTGTCGTTTGCTGTTATCTTTGGATATTTGGATGCACCCAGAACTGCCCACACTTGCTTCTGTAGCTTGCTGCATGTCTGATTTGTCAAACAAATTCCACTGATGGGTGGCTGTATGTGACTGCTATAAATTCAAGAAACTACCCAGACTGTTGCTCTTTGATGTCGATAGGTTTCCAGTAATGCTGGAAGTATTAAGAAGACTGCCCAGAATTGCTGTTTGTTGTTGAACACTTGCCCAGGGTTATAAATTACTGCTTCCCCATGGCTGAATCAAAGCTTGTAGCTACAGGAATTAAGGTATAGCCCATACTTGAAATATGTGTCCTCTTTCGATGCCATCTTTATACCCCTGTTGCTGGTTATTGGCTGCAGGCCTGAAAACTTCTTGGCTGAACTGTTATAACTGCCTAGAAGTAAGAGATAAGGCTGTAGGTGAAATTTTAGCGCCCTGACCGACTTTTCTCATGAGTGGACACCCACAAAATGGGTGGTAACAGGTTCATTCAGGCCCTTAGAACTATAGGGTACTACTACCATTGTTGGAACACTCAAATTGAAGAATAAGTATGAATTGCATATCATTAAGATGATATACATCAAAATAGAGTTAGATGTGACCCTTGGTTTCATCTTCCAAGAGGTCTCTTGGACTTCACTCTGACTCTTCCTGTTTACATATGAAAAAAGTGAATAGTATTAATAAATTAATAATACATAATATACCTAACCCTAAGGATTAGGATTCACCATTTCTGACACCAACGAAAATAGATCACTAGTTCACAGTGGATCACAGGGGATCAAACTAAGTGAAGCCCAAAAATTTAAGAATGACACGAATGGCCAACATTATCCCCGATTCCCCACAAATCTATGAGCAGCAGTCACCCGTAGGGATTGCAGTAAAATCATAGTTTTAAAAATTGGAATCGGTCGAGGGTCAACTCGGAATCGGAATCAGAATCGGTAATGAATCGATCATAAATCAACCGATTTGAATTTAATGAATCAGTTTGCTAAAAAATACATCAAATATTTAAATTTTAAAGAAAAACAACATTTTCAAGAGTATAATCCATGATTCCAAGGCATTGAAGACAAAATAACCAAAATCCGCTCATGTATATACCATATAAGAGTCAATATATCAAAATGGCACAAAGTGTACTGTAATCTGGAGTCTGTGACTGTACTCTGTGCAATACATAAATGATAATACATGTAACATATCTAGGATACTAGAACAAAATACATAATCCATGAGGCCTAGGCGGCTAGGCCCTATATAGTAAAGGCTATATGGCCTGGAGAGTCCAAAAAACATGCCACATAATCAACTACATAAATGATAATACATCATCAATGATCATCATCAAGCTCAACACCACTGCTAGAACTAGAACTAGAAGAAGAACCAGAAGGACTAGCAAATGCATCATGATCTGGCTCAGTCTCGGGCTCCTCAAGATCAAAGTCATATGCTAATGAAGTAGTAGTACTGGTTGAATGTCGACGTCGTCGATGACTATAAGTACGAGGTCCTGACTCCTGATCGACTAGTGCCTGCCATGCCTGGCACTACTCTCTCAGCATCTACACCTGTATGAACTGATGGCATCAGCAGTAAAGGATCTGCATCCAAAGGAACATCCAGCAAGTCCTCCAGCTCAACATCTATGTCATCTATGTGTTGGGTAGTTAGGTTAGGGAATGGGATAGGTTAGGTTAGGGAACCGTAGATAGGTTAGTAAAAAAATAAAAAAACAAAGTTAAACTTTAAACTTTAAAAAAAAACAAAAAAATCAAAAAAATGTGGAAATTACAAACCGGACCGGTCAGCTTCGAACTCGGCCGTTTGGACCGGTTAGTTACCGAACCGGACCAGTTTGTTACCAACCCGCTGGTTCGGTAACTAACCGGTCCCCGATCCGGTTTACCTGCCAGTTTGACCCGGTTTGGTACTGAACCGATGAACCAGCCAGTTCTGAAACCGGTCTATCCGATTTTTAAAACTATGAGTAAAATGAGACCGAACAAATGGAAAGCATCGTGAACAACCCAAATTTCCCCAGTCTGATCAAATCTACAGTTCCAAAGCCCATGCGATATTAAGGCACATCAACAGGAAGGGAAACTCAAGATGTCACAAACAACCTATCACTCCCACTAGAAAGCATCGTGAACCCAAATTTCACCAGTCTAATCAAATCTACAGTTCCAAAGCCCATGCGATATTAAGGCACATCAACAGGAAGGGAAACTCAAGATGTCACGAACAGCCCAAGCACTAGATAAGATCCAAGGTAGAGGTGACCAACAAGAACTTAAGGGGATTCAAATAGGAAAGGCTCAAGTACATGCGAATGGACAAGATTTAGCCTGCTAGCAAATATCAACGACATGTAATCTGTTGGCTGGGGTTCCCCCAATAGCGTAAACGATTACAATGCTGCTAAGGAAGATCAACAGAAACTGTGCTTCAAATCAAGATCAACAATCCATATTAAATCTATGAGATATTCACCCCTGGAGAATCTGAATCAACCAATGATACAAAGATCCATCTGAAAGGTCCCATCATCAAATCTCAACAACCAATGAGAACTGCCACTTGTCAAGACCCACTTGTCTAATGACCGCTAATGTACAGAAGCTCCATTTAATTGGTCGATCCCAAATTGAATGCCCACATGTCAAAGTGATTTTTCTATAAAAACTCAATTATGAAGCCCTCCTCCCCCATTTATGTGAAATCTTAAAGGCAAACGAATAGCTCTTCTGAAAAGACTTAAAGCTCAATATCTCTAAAACCCACCAACGAAATTTAATGCTTCCACCCATATCCAAACCAACTACCTCTTTTGCCATCTAGGTACTCATGTTTTATAAGGTAAGTCATCCTAATACCTGCACTATGGCAGCAAATTTTTTCTTAAGAGTAGATAGCCACCATGTAGAGATCTAAGAAGACCTCCACGAAAGAATCTTCTAGCAAGTCCTCTAGTTGTCGCTCAAATATGAGTGATGTCTTTTCTTCCCAACTCCTCAATTTATTGATGGCTTTGCCAAGATAGCTCCTCATGTTCTCCAATACTTCCCCCAACACTAATTAATAGGAATCGTCCTCCATGAATTCTACAAAAACCTCAAAGGACTCCCTATGAATTCTCTGGCCTAGATCAGCACATTGTACCTGAAATGTACCCATTCTTCGAGTTTGACAACTTACGTACTAAAAATTATGACCTATACCTTGATCATGTCCATGGACCGCACACTAGTAACTTTTTCCATCACGACAAAATCCACCTCTACCATACTAAATGCCTCACTTAGCATGACAATGTTGTATCTCGAGGTTCAAAGCAACAGGTAACTCACCTCTCTGACAATCAAAGAAGAGATCTAGTACTTGTCAAGTCAAAGCACACCACCAAGCCAACCTCCCTTGTACAAAACAAAGAATTTCCCCAAATGTATCGAAGAGTCCATGGCCCTATTTACTTTGATCCTAAAAAGAGAAAATGACTCTATGGTTGATGAGGCCATGTTGACCATCCTGGATATTTTCCCTGAACCTTGCAACTAGAATCATTGGTTTAGGTACACCAAAGCCATAGCCAAAGGCATAACAAACAAGTTAATTAATTTTGTAATTAATAAGATTTTCCACTACACTCCTACTAAGTATATCTTTTCATTTTCTATGAAAGTGCCTCTCTGGCACACTTGGGGCGAGAGCAATTTATGGACAGTGTGCCATTAAGATGCATTGATTCATTATCATGGGTTATGAGGGATGATGATGGATCTCCAATGGGAAATTATATCAACAAGCTTATGTATATAGGCCTCTCAATCATAACATGAAGGTACCCCCCCTTTGGCCCGAGAATTGGCTTGAACACCTAGAGAGGCCCAGTAAGGTGCTCACTCCTCTTGCACATCATGCCCTAGCATTAGTCCCTCTATAGAGTGACCAAAACTTGGGGGACAACACATTGATCAGTTGAGCAATGACATTTTACTAATCATAAAGATTGGTATATTGATTTTGTTGACGACAAATCCAACATTGATTATGCACCACCCTATCTCTTGCAACAAAACCAATCTAAGCTTCATAGATATATATCTTTCGGGTATTTGATGGTGCCCACCATCTAGCCCAAGAATTGCTTGAAGTCCTAGAGTGGTGCAGGAAGGTGCTTACTCGTACAGCACATTATGCCATAGCATTGGTCCGTGTGTATAACATGCGCAACCTAGGGGACAAGACCTTTATTAGGTGCAGCATGACATTTTACTAATCAAAAAGATTAATATATTAATTTTATTGAAGAGTGATCCAAATATCATTATGTTGCCTTGAGTGGTGGAGAATAATATAAAGTTGAAGGCAAGGGAAGTGTGCAACTTCATATGAGAGGTAAGAGGTTGGTATTTGGTATTTAGGCATGTATACTATATCCTTGGTTTACAAAAAAAATTACATTACATTAGTTGGATTATGAAGTATAGCCCACATTTAGATGTTGTCTTCGCTAATAATACATGTTTTTATTTTATTGTTGACAAAAAGACCAAAAGTCGATTGCTATGGGTGTGGAAGAATGAGGCTTGTTTCCATTGGTGTATGGTGAAGAGAAATTGATGGGTATAGTGGAAAACATAAAGAAATGAGAAGGTAAGTAATAGATTCATTATGCCTTATTTGTTGAGTTTCATGAAGAGGTGAAGAGTTTTGGAGATGTGAAGAAGAAACAGTAAAATGAGACAATGCTTCCGTAGAGAAGCAAACAAAAAACTTTGATATGCTAAGCGGTTAAGATGTGGAAGAGGTGACTTTGGTTAACAAACCAATTTTTTATGTCAACGGTGGAAAGACCAATTGTTCAGCTAACACTGGCTCTCATCTGACAGATGAGTTGACGGTCAGGCAAAAGGATGGTCATGTGCTTTGTACCTCATCAACTTTGTCAAATACAATTCACTTCCAATTGCCAGTTGAAGGCCTTATTCTGGAGTGGACAACAAACAAATTGCTTATCCAAAGTTGTCTTGGTTTTGGAACAAGCAATTTTATGTAATATGGCCATTATAGGAAGGTGTCAGTTATAAAGGTCATAAGTATGACTTAGGTGTACTTTAAATATTTAATAAAGGCCTAGTTAGGCATTTTATAATAGAGTGATGTAATCATTAGTTAATAAATGTAATCATTAAAAGGCTAGGTGTTCGAGAGTTACATAACTCCTATTATGTCATAAAAGTTTAAAACATTGCATCTCTTAATAGTGTATCAATCTATTCTCTCCCATTCTTATGTGTATCCATGTCTACACTTGTGTGTGTAAAAACTGACAATGTGTGCAGTTGCTTCTTTCTTCAACATAGGCCATCTTCACATTGGGTTGATTTATGAGCATATACTCCTATCTTCATGCTAGGATGCATGAATAATGGTACTCTGCAATGCCTCTTTTGTACATATACAGGTGCATCCACAGTGACTGGTTTGATTTTCTACTCATTGTTGGAACAATTTCCTGAGTCCTCTCTATTTGGACCTATGAGTGTGGGCTTCCAAAGCCTTCTCCACTAGTTCAATTTAATCAATGTTCCACCAAGTTTTCAGGACGTGGGGACGTAGGAGCAAGGAAACACAAGAGCAACCTATTTAGAAGTTTCCCGCAAATTTTAAGAAACGTCAAAGGGGACATCGAGGTATTCAACATAGGGGACCCCACCAAAAATATTACAAAATTTATATTTGAATACATAAAAGTGAAAGTTGTAAGTCATTAAAGGTTTCAAATTTATAATCTAAAGATTATACAAGTTTACAACATACATCAAGAGAAAAAAAATGAAAAACAACCATACATAAGCTGACTGATAAAAATTGATAAAACAAAATCGGATATACAACCATATTGAACAGCAAAATGAAATAGAGGTTATAGAGAAGGAAAATAGTGGACGATGTGGCCCTTTATCATTTAATTTTATTTTTATTTTTTATTTTTTGTCAAAATCAGTCAAAGGAAACATGGAGACGCCATTTTTATCTAGGAAACATTTCCCTTTTTCAGGAAACGTCCCATTCTGTGTTTCCTTGAGTTTCCTTCAAACAGGGACGTGGGGGGGACATTTCCAATGGAGTTTCCAAGTTTCTGGGAGGTGCGGGGTTGTGGAAGTGTGTTTCCTACCCTTGAGGACGTGTCCCCATGTAATATTGAATTCAATTATTCCAACTTATAAAAATCCTTTAATACATTTACCCTAATAAGTATATCATTTGTCCAAACTTTAAAGAAAACATTTACACCTTTTTCATTTAAATGCACAATTACCGGATGTCACGTCCCCATGCCTCCGATCGGCATAGAGGACGCGATCTAACGGCTTTAACAGACCAGGCTAACCGCCCATGAACATGTACAGGCTTAAATATTGCCTAAGCAGAATGCTAAAGAGAATTTAAACTAGAATATGCACACAGAATTATTAATCATTCACAGATGCAATTTAATCATCATACACAGCGGAAACATCACACATTTAAGCCAGCATTCATTCATCATGCAATCAACATGTAAACATCAGTCATTAGTTAAGACATTGCAGAACATGGGATTAATACAACTCAATTAGTAAACACAACGGAATAACCATATTAACATACAAGTAGAAGGGGATGCTTCAGCCTATTTCATTCAGGCAGAATAGTGAAACAATCACATAATAATCAATTCCATTCTCATGCTATGCACCAGCATCATACCAACTAATTTAAGATAATCAATTCATCCAAGTAACATGAGTAATTTAACGCACAGGGAAGACCACAGATGAACATCATTCAAACCACAGAGAATACTTATCTTTGAGATGAAGCTGTCCAACAACTGGCTATGTGAGAGCAACGTTCCACCCAACCATAGATCTCTGTCCAGCCTCTATTCTTTCAGCTGAGAGATCACCCCCGAGCTGGGCTGTGTATCCACTAAGGAGGAACTAGATGGGCTCACTCACAGCCATGGGTTCACTCAAATGGTCATGCTAAGCCAACACCCACATCCAGCACAAGGAAGGTCCCCTTCTCTGCTACACAGTCCCTCAAGCAACTCTTCCCTCCAGTTCTCTTTAGGATGGCATAGAAAGGTCCAGCTGCTAGCTTCCTGAGATTTCAGCCTTTACTGGGTTTATCAAGCAAACCCAACCTCTGTTCCAACATCCACACTTGGATTTCTCACCATTCTGTCAACGAATAACTCAAATCCGTCACTGACTTTCTGGGCTGCAAAAACTGGGTTTTCCCATGGATTTCGGGGTAGCTAATGCTCCCAAATACTCCCTAAGGTTCATACCTATGGATTCCCCATTGGATTTTACTGTCCAATACCAAATCTGGGCATTTTTGGCTCTTCAAAACGTGGGTTTCTGCACAGTTGCGATTTCTGGTTTTTCACCCTGCTGGGAACTCGTTTTTGGATCGAAAATGATGCTAGGTCCTTCCACAATGGGATGGGGATGAGGAAGAAGCAATCCCCAAGAGGTAGAGTGACTTGTGGTACAAGAAAACAGAGCCCATACTCTGCCATACGAATTTCTGGGCTGCCCATGCTCCATTAAAGCCATGGATTGTTTTCTTCAACCACTTCCTTACAACAGAGTTAAATGTCAACAAGAAAAGTCAAATGGGTTATCACAATGACATATGGCAGCTTATGGTTCAATCCCACAACCCCTTCACCACTCCCTAGTGGATACACACGCCCCCTTCTCATTCGTTGCCTCCATAGTCAGTTTTGGGTATTTTATTGCTTGATGTTTATTTACATCATTTTTACAATGTTCCACGGCTAAATAGCACATGGGTAACATCATGTCCATTTCTTTGCCATTTTAAATAAAGTATGAACATACACTAGCGGGGCCTTGGCCTTGAGCTCCACGCTAGGTATACATACATCATACAAACGGGGTCAAACCCGGGGACATTACACCGGATTCTGCCACCTAGGGTCCAAATCCGTATCAAAATCTTCGGGGAAACGTGGATTTGGGGATTCAGATCCGATTCTTAAAGATTCTGTATGTTTTTGTGTAAGATCCATATCCGTTTTTGGATATGTTTCCTTTGATCTGGAATTCGTTTCCTTCATGCGGATTCAGTTTCCTATTGGAGGGGAATTCGTTCCCATTGGAGGAACCGTATCCGATTCCCCTAAAACTACAAAAAAAACACAAATAAAATTTAAAAAAAACAGTGCGAGTATCCTGATTTCTTGCCCCTTTATAATTTATTAATTTAATAAACAATCAAAAATTAAAACATATGCAAACTTATCTTTTTCACGTGCCTCCAATTTCCTCCCTATGTGATTGTCTACCTCAAACCCTTGCTTCCCCTATGTTAAGATTCCTAGCCACAACTGTCTTGATCTTCCCACAATGATTTATGTCCTCACCATGACTCTTCAAATACCCTGTGTTGTGCACTTTGACCTCCCAAATGACAATTAACCATGGCTTTGATATATATTATATTATTAAAATATGCACATACATATTACAGTTGCACAAAGAGAAAGATGATATAATTTGACGTGACTATTTGGACAACAACCAGTCAATCTATTTTACATCTAAGGCAATATTATTAAAATTTTGGAACACAACAAAGTTGATTCATTCATAATTCTTTGTGTGTCTTATCATACTTCGAAATTGGCAATTAGGTGTATATATCTGTGTACATGCACATGTCTACATGTTCATGATGTGTGTAAATAAATACAACAACAAATATAATATATAAAGTTTAAAGGTTGCCCAGTATGGCATGGTGGTTGCAACAAGGACAATGACTTTGCAATATAACTACAGTGAGTTGCATAACCAACAGTGAGTGCCTGCATTGACATAAGACTAGTTGCATTAGCCAATCACTCTTGACAGCAACATCAACAGGACTTGTAGGGTCGATGAGTCAGATGAACTACAAACATGATTAGTAGTGATTTATGAGTAATTGTTCATAAAGGTCAAGTGCGAATGGTTGCAACTAAATGGACTAAGCAGAAACCATTGTTAACCATCCAAACTATCATTTTAATTAGTTGATATTGCCATATTGGCATTCAACCTTGCTGATATAATTCAACTATTGCATATTTATCCTATTTGTGAGGAATCTAACTTGGGTGCTCTTATGTATTATACTATTCACCAACCATATATTTCACTATGAAGTTAATAGTTTATCCAA
>LPNX010019221.1:18149-125008 GCA_001517045.1 Pseudotsuga menziesii | reverse complement strand
CTCTTATGAGATTTTTCAGCAAACATGTTCATCAAGAACTTGATGTGCAAAAATCCTTCTATGCACAATCAATTAGTATCAAAGCAAAGTTCAAGACTAGAAGGGTCAATTTTTGTGACCTTCAAAGTGTGCCAATATACATGTGGTTCTAGGCATCTTGTAAAACAATTTACCACCTTTGAAAGTTTAGTTTGTCTTAACCTTCTGGAATGTTAAAATTAAGCACATCAACTGCAAATTTGGGGTACTTGTGAATCGCTCCCCAAGTACTCCAGCATAAAATAAGTTTGTCAATACCCAACGAGAAATGTGTCATACTTTATACACATTTATTGTTTTATAGTGTTATTACACCTATAGAATCATGTCATATACCTGACACTAAAAATTGACCCCAACATTTAGTGTTAATCGGTTATAAAAATTCAATAATTTCCTAAGTTGCCAAGAAACTTGGGTACGGGGATGGGTACAGGTACAAGGACGCCACTTTTTGAAAAAGGGTACTTGGGTACGTCGAGGGTATTATATATATATATATATATATATATATATATATATATCAGTGTTACAAATATCGTGTTGACAGATATGTCACCGAGGGTCCAAAAATAAATTATTGGATTTATCGACGAAAATATTGGCAAACATCGGCAATATATCAACAAACTTGAAAAAATACAAAAATATTCTTTTTTTTTCAATTTTCAAACATTTAAAGCAACAAGAACATCAAATAAACGCATTGCAACATAAATATAGAAAGAAAACGGATATATAAGATGTATAAGGCGCCTAATGATACATCACACATAAAAAATGAATAGTGTCCCGGATCTTGAGTCCTGGACTCATGAATCACCAAAAAAATACAATCAATGTATCTCATGTGCAATGAAATCAACTAAATAAAGTAAACTATGGATTCCCTCTACCTTTTTTACGGGCCAAGGTGATCGCCCTATTAATGGCTCTGCCTCTAGAGCTAGAAAGCCCAAGTGCTCGTGGGCCTCGTCGTGGAATATGTCATCCTTTAGAAGTGCCTAGAAACTGATGTACTCTAGAAGAACTAGAAGAATGATGAAGTACTAGACCCTCATCAAAGTCCTCTACCACTGCTTCTACTACCATTGCCCATATATATGGCTCCCTCTAAGTCTAAACATATATTTAATCGCAGGGCACATGCTAACACATTCAAAAACTTGTGGGTGTCTTAAAGATTGCTAACTACGCCACACAATCTGTCAAGCAGAAGTCTTGATACATTAAGACATTCATTTGAAACTAAGTGGCAAGCTTATTCTTTTGTGCATATATTATTAATACTTTTAATTGTTGCCATATATTAACAAAGCTATTGTTTTTGACATATTAATATACCTTCCACTTTTATATTTACAAAAAAAGACAAATATGCATGTGGCCCACTAAAATAAATGTAAAACAAACACATTATCTACCTCAACACATTTGATAGGTCAAAATATCAAGAAAAATGCAAACTGAGTTGGCATTCACATCAATATCTACAAAAATTGAAGGAAATACAAACAAAAGAACAAACTCCAAATTCCTAATGTATAGAATCCAGTGAATGCCATAATAGATACAAGCTTTTTAATTCAGAATAAATGCAATGAACAAAGAAAATGATGAAAAAATCCACAAACGTGTAGAGAGTGATTTGCTTTAGAGTGTCGACCTTCTCTGAGTCAAATACACAAAGATTGTACAAATGTAATATTTTTACTAAATCTTGAACTTGCCAACATCCTTTCTCCTCTTTGAATGTGCATCCTTGCAACAAGTAGTGAGCAAAAAATCTCCTATAAGACAGTCCACAGCTCAAACAATGGAGAAAAAATGCCAAAAAAGGCGTATTTTACATTATCCCAATGGACAGCCGATACTTCAACATCGACTCGCGATTTTTCGTAAAAAAATCGTGATTTTATTGTGCAAAAAATCGCCAAAAATATCGTGCCGATGTTTTCCGATATTATCAGGGAGGAGGAAACATCATGATATCTCGCGATGTCAGCAATAAATCATCGATGTTTGTAACACTGATATATATATATATATATATATATATAGTCACATCATACATGCATGTAGATTTCTTCATAAATTAAGAATCATGATTCATAATTATAAATTCAATGATTATTTGAACAATGAACATTCAGATTGAAAATTTGAAACATAAAATTTGATAAATTATAGACTTAGTAGATATCAATTGGAAGACTAGAAGTTACATAAAATTTGATAAATCATTGTACCAGGCAGCTGTAACAAATTATCAAACTCAGACATCAAGGTACACTTGAAATCTTATTTTAAACACCTATTTGTACTACTGTTACAAGCAATAAAAAATTGCAAATTGCCAAATATATTCCAGTGTTATTGTGAGTGTATTTCTCAGTATTAAATACATATGTATATTTTTTATGTGCACATTTGGTAGTCAAATTATGTTCCATCAGTGCTGAACACAAAACCATAAAAACATTCTTTGTAAATCAATGTAAAATCAATCTACCAGATTTGGACAATGTTCAGTGGAATTTGAACAATGTTGCAAAGGTGTTTGACATAAGTCCTAAACCAGACTCCATACGTAGTTAGCAAAAAATTAGTTCAAATTTGGTGGGTTGTCATTATATTTTCCCCAATGGATTGCATTTCACTGAGTCGACTGTACCCCTAGAGTTCCCAAACATGGGGTATGAAGTACCCAAACACGAGGTACGACATACCATTTCACCTATAAGTACCCCTTTTTTATAACGGAGTCTCAGGTACGTGGACCAAGTATGGGGTACGGCAGGGTACGACAGGAGATGTACCCTACAAGTACCCAAGTACCCGGTACGTGTATCCTAACCCCGGGTACGGGTACCCTGGCTACATAGACAATTTCATTTCAAATGATTACTGGTGTAATATATGAATTTGCAACAAGAAAACCACTAGAAATGGACCAAGCATTGTTTAGCTAAAAGCACTAAACAAAATATCTATGACAATCCTATGATAAATTTAAGTCATAAGACAGCTAGGATATTTATTTGTCCCAGGATCTGCTATTGATCTAAAGCGCAATATTCGCATTGGACCAAGACTTGCGTGCAGGGTTACTGTACTCATGCCTTGTGAAAAATCGACCCTCGCAAACACAAAAAATAGTATATTTGGCACATGATACCAAAGTTTATAGGGAAAATCTACGAAAGAGAATTTAACAGAAACCAAAAATGACAAACCACTTAACAACATCAACATATCTTTAACCCTGCTTCTTCTGATGACCTGATTATAAAAGTGATAATCAACATAACTACGCAAATCTCCATAAGACGACTAGGATATTTATTTGTCCTAGGATCTTCTGTTGATCTAAAGCGCAATGTTGGCATTGGACCAAGACTTGTGTGCAGGGTTACTATACTGCCTTATGAAAAGTCAGCCCTTGCAAACACAACATATAGTATCTTTGGCACATGACTGTTTATTGTAGGCAATTCTGCAAAAGAGAATCAGAAACCAAAAATGACAAACCACTTAACAACATCAACATATACCCTGCTTCTTCTGATGACCTGATTACAAAAGTGATAATCAACACATCTACGCAAATCTGGTTAGGCATTTGAGAATGTTGGAAGCAATCACAGCTTTTCTAGGGTATACAATCACCAGCATTTGAACAATGTGACTAGAAATACATACCGCAGGATTTCACACCATAAGAACCCTAAATCACAGAATGTTCCCAGGAATAGGCAACCAAGGGTCAGCCTGCTGGGATGATAATCCCAGATCTAAAAAACACTAGTTAGCACTTTTTTTTGCACCAAATCTAGGAGTTTGTAAACGAATGTCTGATTTTATTGTGTAGATGAAATCATGACAAAGAGTTTGTTAATTCAAAAATAATGTCAAGAATCACATATTAAAGCCTTAAAAGTGCAGATCACTGAAAAGAGAACAGAAATATTATCAGCCCTGCCACCTAGAAGCCTCTTGGATTTCACAAAAAAGTTGTCTCATAATATGATTACCCTGATTTTCAGAGGATTTTTTAGTTCAGCAGAGAATACTCCCCCATATGTTGGGCTTAAAATAGGCCGAACCTGAGAATAATTCTAAAATTAGCATATTACAGGTTTATCGATTTCTTTACATCAAGATATCAAGATATATATGACATAGTATTAAACATCCATTAATAACAGGTCTGGAACTTGATGAAATGGACAACAAACACATAATGCACAAAGAGTGACACTGGGAAAACCTGTCATGTCCGAAATTTTGCATTGGGTCACAATGGCCTAATCACATTTGCCATATTCATTAGAATTTGTCAAATTGATGCTAAGGGTCAAATAATTGCCAAGGAAAATTACTAGTTTCCTAGGTTGGGGGTGGAAGCTTTGGGATTTGGAATAAGAGGGACAATGAATGATGTTTGAACAATAAAATGGAATAAATATTTAATAAAGGAGCTAAATAAATAAATACAAGAAAAAATTGAAGTGGCAATGGAGCATGGATACACATGGAGACTATGGGGCCCACACAAGCTAGAAATTTGGTGCCACATGGCATCCTTCTCTTGCAATTTCGAATCCATGGGAAGCCTAAAGGTTCTTGGATGAGTTATAACGCTAATACACTTGGCCATATGCATCATAGGTCGAATTTGGGAAGAAATGTAACTTACATGGGAAAGGAAGAGTCATTTTGGAGCTAGTGAGACACTTTGACTAGATTCCCTAGCTCTATGACAACAATGATGAAGATGTTATGACACCTATGACACAAATCAGATCTGAAGGCTAAATCTGACATATCTGACATGTCAGGTCGAAATAGAGCATACAAGAGAGCTCTCATGTGAGCTGGGGAAGCTCAATGGGATCCTACTCAAATTGGGGGAAGATGGAAGGCTAGAAAAGGGAGGACACATGGCAAATCATGAGCACACACCCAAATTCGAATTGGCTTGAGTTTGTGGATGGATTGGGAACCTTAGAAGGCTAAGTATGTTTATAAAATACAGGAATCAACCAAGATTGATCATTTGTGAATTGTAAGAGCTAGTAGATGACTAGTTTTCTTGCCTTAGCCAATTTCGAGGGTGAAAGATTCATATCCAAGTTGGTGTTTGGAGAGGCCACTCAGGTCTTTCATGGAGCTTTAATGGAGTCTTATTTGCAAGTGTAAGCTACAGGAAAGCTTGTGGATTCTTTTATTGCAGCAGTTTCTCTCAACCATTTCCAGTTTTTATGGCATATTCTTGCTCATGGAGGGATTGCGCTTTGGGTGAGCTATTGATCTCTTTGGGGAAGCTTATAATGCTCCATTATTTTATGTTCTGATGTAAATCCTTTGTATTTCAAGTTCATAGGACTCTCACGTCGAAATGCCGAAATATTTCATGTAAAAATGTTAAACAATGAAGAAATAGTGTCATTTCCCCACTATCTTGTTGTGCACCATTGTAATGCTAATGATTTCGAATTGGAAGAGATTTTCATTGTCCATTACTGATTGTAATAATCTCAATATAATCTGTTATTCATTCTCAGAAAGTCTCAGGTCGAAATATCAAATGGTTGTAAGGAAAAGTGATTATTAATGAGTAAACAATGACCATTTCCCCACTACATTGATGTATCCTATGATAATGCTGATTATTTCGAATGGGGGAATGTATCTCTGATAAATTTATGATGAATGGATTGTCATTAATGTGTATTTCAAGTCGCATGTTCAGTACTAAAGCATTGGAAGCCATTTTACTCATTGTTATTGCATTGGGAGAAGATTTGGTGCCTTTTCCCCAAGGGTCAAAATTATGATTTGGGAGCTATTTTGGAAAGAGTCATAACAGCCTGTATAAACTGAACCATGATGCATATGAGACTTTTAAAATGTCCCTTACACATCCCCTGCCTATGTTCAGAAATTAGAGTGATTTTGGGACCATTTGAGAAGTCATTTCCGACAATTACCCAAGGGGAATTGGAGCCCCAATTTGCTAGTAAAGACTCCTAATTTGAACAGAACATTAAACAAGTTTGCACAAGTAATTGGGGAGTCATAAAACATCCTTGAACATTATATTTAAGTTCTATTATCAGTAATGTACCTTCTGAGAAAATTTGGAAGCATTTGGGTCAATTTGGAGGCCTAGACATCAAAACTAATTAAGGCCAAAATTGGGAAAAAAAGTGAAAAAATTGGTCATTTAATAAAATTTCGAAAAAGGACATTACAAAACCTGAGTACCAGGAGGAAACCCACTACAGAAAGAGGGAGGACTTATCTTATTATTGAAGCTTGATACAATGATTATCCCCTGTTAATACTTGAAACTGGAAGAGTTCCAAAGTCAACTAGAGAGTAACTCAGTAAAGTGTCACCTTGTGCAATCTCTGTGCATTTCAAGTTAATGTGTGCTAACTCAAGGGGAAATCCATATGCAATATGGAGATGAAATGTAATCCTGGGAGATAAAATACTCTTCCAAAGAGCAAAAATAACTCGCTGTTATTGTCAAAATCAGAAATCAAATCTGTGTAAAATAAATCCGGACAGCAAGTCCAAACACTGATTTACACTTAATTAATCAATTCTGACATGGAATCCATGCAAATCTGCATCAAATTCACCTCAAATCAGCACTGTTAAAGTGCATATCTGCGATATAGATGTCAAAAGCGGCAAACGTATAACTCTAAAACTTTTATTTGTGAAATTTTATTTCATGGATGGAGTAGAAAATCAATGGAGCGGGGCAATTATCAATGTCAAATGATTCAGAAAATTCAAATAAAATAATTAGACACATAAATCAAATGAAATTTAGCTGCCAAAACAGATGTCGCCTTTATCCCAAAGCTGCAAGTACAAAGTTTGGAGATATTGGCTTCAACTTCGTAGCACTCCAGGGTTATGTCAAATCACTTCCGAAGCACCTTCTCTCACCAAGCCCAAGGATGGAATCACATGAACAAGATGAGATCAACCTCTACCTCTCACTGAATGATGTGATCTCTCACACTCAGAACTGAAAATAATGGGATGAGAAGATAAGAGAACTCAAGCAAATAATCGATCATGAACACTCACTGCCTTCCCTAGCTCTTATAGACTGAGCTTGGGAGTGTACAAAGTATATCTTCCTAAAGAAGAAAGATAAAAATAGTAGAAGATTTAATAAAAGAGTTCTCAAGTAAGGTGCATGAGGGAGAGAAGGAGACAAGATATGATATGATAAGAAATTTTATTAAGGTCCAATGAATGACCATGAATAGGTCAATGGCACTACTACGTACATCAGAATCAATGCACAGTGGGAGTGCAAATGCTACTCTTATAAAAGTTAGATCTAATCTATATAAGATCTAATAACTAAAAGCTAAAGTCTATAGTCTGTAGCCTGCTATCCAGCAGGAAGATAAAACAGTGGGAACCACATAAAGGCATTGTCAAGAACCAAAAACTTTTGAAGAATGGCTCGAGTGAAAGTACACGGGAAGAGGTCACAACATCCCCTGGTGCCATCCGCTAAAGATAAAGAGAAGTTACTATCCGCAAAGTCAACACTCCTAGTATGTGTATCTCTCCTACTAGCCAAGGCCGAAGGGAAGAAAATCCTGGTAGATGATAGCCAGAAGAGCTGGAAGAGCAGGACTATGGTGTGCCTCCTTGCCTAGAAGATGCAGCCCTTTGCCAAAATCTAGAGGAAAAAGAATGTTCCCTAGAAAAGGATGGGCTCTCTCAATGTTGGATTTGACACCACTGCAAGGTTCTCACAAGTGAATGTCAAATGTCCACTAGGGATCTCATGGATCTGGAGGCTAATGTGGTGTTGCTCTCTGCCAACCCCTTGTGCCTCTGTCTGTTAGCACCAGAAAGAAAGTGGTGATCGTCCTGGCAGTATCTGAAGGAGGAGGTAGCCTAAGTAAGGAAATTTCAAGTCCAAGAGCCTCCCTCATGTGCAAGGCTAGACATCACTGATATGGATATTTGAAAAAGATGGAGGAGTTCTGAGACTCCTTGCGAAGACTGGTATCGACCTCATATCTTGTGATAATGCCAAAAATAACTACTAACTCTACCCACAATAGCCTCTAGGAGAAGTGCTCCAACTCAAGAGAGTGAATTAGCTCATTCTAATACCAAAGATAGCTCAATAAGTGTGCCTCTTCTTAGGAATACGACTCTGATGAAGATAGCACCTAGTTTTCTTGAAATATAGGTGTCCAGGAATCTCCCATAATACATCCTCCTCTATCAAAAATAACTCCTAGTAAAGATGGCGCGTTGGTTTCCCAAAATAGCACCCAAAAGACAGCGCCATGCATGAGCAAAAAGTTAAACTTCCTCTCAAAGGGGAGGCATACTTCTCTAGATCAAATATAGCATGGATGAGACAAACCAATAGTGCATTAAGAACTTCCTATATTGGAACTTCACAAAACAAAACCCCATGCTCATCTTTCCAAAAAGGCTATCCAAATCTACTTTCAGATTTCAAGAAAGATCAGATTTCTAAGAAATTAAGTGTTCCAAGATTGTGAATCTTGATCTCTGAAAGTGCTAATCTGAATAACTCAATACTAGGTCCCCAAAACTATCATCTGCTGTTGAAAAAGATCAAGTTGCTATACATTAAAACAACTAAAAATAACCAAATCAAGATTCTAAAAGAGTCCATCTCACTGTCCTCGTCTTCCCATGCATCCTTCAAAATCTGAATGTCAATCTAATGCACAGGAAAACCTACTAAAAAAATACATGGAAACCTAAACAAAAAAACCTACTAAAAGTAACACAAAATGCATTTGTTCTCCTAAAAGAGAAAACTATGGATAATCTCCACACACTCATACGATGCAACTCTGGAATAGGGTCTAGTTGGTATAAAGATCTACAACAATGCATCCATATGGCCAAGGCATTCACGAATTATTGATGTCACAGGGTTCAGCGAATTTCTTCCTTGAAATTCGAAATTCACCGAATTTTAACAAAATTTTTGAATTTGTTTCTGTTCAGCGAATTTTAAAGCCGAACTCCAAGTCGAACCAAATCAAACCTCAACGAATTTGAATGAAAAAACGAATTTGAAGGCAAATTTTACAAAATTTAGGGTTAAAATTCGTTTTTATATATAGATAATATTTTTACCTAACCCTACCCTAATCCCATCGTCACTCCCATCTTTGTATCTACCTGTGCCCGCCTTCTCTGCTCATTTGGTCAACCATTGCCTGCATTTGCTACAACACTGCTCATTCAAATCACTGCCACATTTCACAGTTCAAACTTTAGTGCATTGTTGAGTACCCGATGAAGCTCCCACAGCCACCAGCGACAAGGTCCAGCTATATCGGTAACTACTAACAGCCAAAAGGCATGTGGGTTTGAGTCTTGGGAGGGAACTGCACACTACAATAGTGACGCAGTCGAGTGCCCACTGCCTGGTGCTCCTCCAGCCACAGGGTCTGGCCAACAATGCAACAACCAACAAGCCCACGGGTTTGATTTTGGCCACCTCATAGCTGCACAGTTCATTTGTTGTCCAGTGTCAGACTGTCGCTGACTGCACTGTGCACAGTCCACTTGTTCTCAGCCTATCGTTAAGGTATGTTTAATTTTAAAGTTGATATTTGATATCGCTGAGGTATATTTCATTTTAAAGTGTGTATATATATTACAGTATATTTTATTTTAAGGTTGACATATAATAGTGTTATATTTTATTTTAAAGTTTATATATATATAAACTTTAAAATAAAATATACGATAAAATATATGGAAATTCTTATAGAGAGAGAAAAATTCTTATATATATATGGAAATTCTTATATTGGTGAATCTAATGTCGAACCTCATCCCGAACTTCATAAAAAAATTCGAATTCAAACCGAATTTCAAGGTCACCGAACTCGAATTCAAACTTGAACCTGAACCATGTGACACAGTTGATGGCAAATGGATTCCATGCCTCATATTATATCCACGAACATGTGTTGGACTTAACACCCGAATTTATGTACGCAAATTTGGTGTTGACAATGCCTTGTTCTCTTGAACCCAATACGATATCCATGATATACAGTTTGAGTGATGATTCACAGTAACTATCTCAGATCTCTCCTTTATTTGGGACCTCTATACACTATTGGCCATGCTAAGTATTTTGTACATGTTATAGTAAATTTTGTTGTTAGCTACACACTTTGCAAGGTTTTCTTCCTGGCCTAAGCATTCATTCTTAACATTTACACAATTGTACTTTGCCCAATGACTAGAAAATCATATTCCACTAAGCTAAAAATCTATAGTTTCGCTATTGATAATAGGTTTATCAATGTCAAATTGTTGCCATTCTCTCTCAAAGTACAATGTTTCTCCTAATTGGAATGTAGTAAACTCATCCATCCTTGGTGAACACAATACACAGGCCTCATTAATACATAGGAAGCCATTAGGTCATGTTAAAATATCTCACACTAATCTCAATTCTGCTCAAAAATACTTGAACTTGTGATCCATGTATTGTTATAGAAAACCCAAGTGCAATCCTCTTTGTTGCTTAAAAGATCATGAATATGAGTTAAGGTAGATCTATACTAATTTATTTTGTTATTGATTTTTATTTTATTTTTTTGTTCATTTTTAATTTAAGTTTTTATTTATTAACATTAAAAGTCAAAGGTCAAGTATTTTCCTTTTCCATTTATTAGTGTTACCACACATCACACATCTCTTCTATGCTAAGCCGTAAGAGCAGCTAGCTTTCCCTTATTCAACAAGCATACATTCACTTGAATGCAATGTCATTTCAATAACAGAGATTAACCTTCAGACTGTTCATCTTCAACAACTTGATTATCGTATAAATTTGTATAGACAAGTTGTCTGTAATTGACCATAGATGGTGGTGCCAAGGCACCACGCTTGGTATAAAAGCCTACTTGGTATAAAATCCTAAAGAGGGCTAGTAAAGACTGGTACAGATCAACAAGTGACTATGTAAGATGTCAAAGTAATAAGAAATAATGCCTTATTGCCGTCTAGAATGTTTGTTTATCGATGAAGAAGTGCTTTTGCTGGAAGGAGGAAAATGGCTAGGGTTTTTGGCTAGGGGTAGGGTTTTCTACAGAACATCAGTGCGGCCAGAGCCTTGGGTTTCCTGTAGTTGTAGGGATTGACAGATCTGGGTTTTCTGATGTGGTATGGGTAGTCCATATTTGGCGGAGGATGTGTTGGATTTTTTGGTGGGATGAAATGGATGTCTCAAGCAGCATTTTTCGATCTAACTCGAAAATGAGGGGTCGTTGTCATTTCTTTGTGTCTCTGTTGCCAGGAATGGGCTTGCAGTCCTATTCACTTTCGACGAACCGTTATCGGTTTGTTGGGCGATGTGTACATGAGGACGTATATTCAAGCAACATTGGTCCTTCACTTTTGGCATGTCCTCATGCTGCGGGTGTTCTGTCCTCCTGTTTGGGCATAGATGGGTCTTTGGCGCATGGCACATGCAACAAATTTTCCTCTAGTTCAAATAAGGGCATGTGGTCTTCTACCTCTCCATCCCTATTGGTGCCAAAAGAGGATGTTTGTGCAAGAGGGGAACCACCTTTGAGGACTAGGGCCTCTTCTGGCCTGAAGCCTTTTTTTTGGTTCATTGGAGGGTATTGGTTTTGATGTACAGTCGTCTAGTGGGGGTGAGCAGAAATCTCAGTTGAGGAAAGGACCTTCCAAAGCACTGTCTGGCTCTAGGGCCAAGGCACGACGAGCGCGGATATCTTTGAAGGCTTTTGAGTAACCTATACATATGGTCTTGGGGAAAGACATTAGCATGGCTCGAGTCGAGTATGTCAAAGCGAGCATTGGTTGGCTGTTTGGAGCATATCTCCTTAACACGTCTAGAGATTCTAGAATGGGTTAAGGATAAATGGAAGCCAGTGGTGAGGTATTGCCCCAAGGTGAGTATCTTGGTAAAGGGTTGGTATGTTTTCCACTCTCTCGGATGAGCATGCGAACAAGATATTATCTCATCCCTTGGTATATGGGCGAGGGTCCTTAGTTCTTGACAGATGGCACGTTGCCTTCATTCCGGGGAAGGAATGAGTGGTTAAGCGACACCTCTGGTTACAGCTTTCGGGTTTTCCTATGCTACTATAGGCCCAACCTATCCTACAATCGTGGCAAATTTGGTGGGTCATTTCATCCATATGGAAGATAGTATGCTCTTTGGAGAGGGCAAAAAGGTTGCCTCAATCTTGGTGGAAGTTGACATCTCTTGTGGTCTACTTGCAGAACTCCAGATAGATTGGGGGGAAAGGAGGTTCCATCAATTATCAAAGACTTGACCATTTGAAGGTGGGCATGTTGTTTTCTATGTCAGAACATGGGTCACTTGAAGGCTAAGTGCCCGAAGTTGAAGGAGGGTTCAAACTGGCAAGGGTCTTAGAATTCCGAGGATTCTTCAAATAGTGGTTTGGAGGATGAGGTCTTGAAGCTACAGTCTGGTTGTGGTGATATCCCGAAAGTTCTAGAGACTTCCAAGACTTCTTCGGGCTAGTCAGATTTCTTGTGTAAGTTAAAATCATGCTTCCTAGCCTGTTGACGCTTCTGACCAGCGTGCATGTGTCAAAGCCCAAAAGTAGGCACACCGGCCCGATGGCAACTGCAAACAGAGAAGCCACTATCACCACACTCCTCACTCTTCCTTGCTTCAGGTTGGCTCTTCTCCAACTCAAGGGGAGCTTCCCTAAGGTAGGATCACTAAGGCAGGAACAATGACGAGCAAGGTGAACTGAAGAGGTTGCCTTAGAGAAACGTAATTTGAATGGGTGATGGTAAGAAGGGAAGAATCAGTCCTCAAAAAGAGACCAGTGCCAGTACATCAAAGGGGAAGAATGGAGTCAAAAAGAGAACTCAAGAGAGCCTTGTGTCATATGTGACTATAAGAGAGAGATCACATGATTGAGCCAACACTGCTTAGTCGAGTTACGGTTACTAGATTTACTTCCTCCTAATTGCAGGAGATGCGCTATGCACACAAAAGATCAAGATTACACAATCAAACTAGATTAAATGCAAAAATTTATGCCTGTTTATACATGCTTACAAAGGGAAAAGGCTAGCAACTCCTAAGGATTTTCACCTTCCAATGCGGTGGTAGCATCCGTCAATGTTCTCCGACGCAAACATAGAAAGAAAATCTAAGCTCTAGCAACGTTCACAATCATTGAAGCTTCACAAGTTTATGCCACACATTCAAGAGAGTGCTCCCATACATGTCCAAAATACACCTTTGAATGATTTTTTATTAAGCTCTAGGAAAAGAAATCCTCCCAACTTTTGTCCATCTTTACAATGAAAAAGGCTATCCTCTTTATAGGCCCAAAAGGCTCTCATACATTAGAAAAGGAAATAATAACAAATAAATAAAAAGAAAGAAAAACGGATGAGGATCCACTTTTCTCTCCAACAAATGGCACCAAGTTCACTTTTATTAAAAAAGCACTCACACCTAATCTAATCGTTCCATCCCAAACAGGGCTAATAGAACACGAAGTGGAGCTTCACTATGACCAGCTGCTTCTGCCACGTGAACCAGGACACCCATAAACAAAGTCGATGCTATGCACACCGTTGCCAATAACTCATAGCATAGAACTCTATCGGTTGCCAGGAAGAAATTGATGTGTTGTTGAAAGCCCCACGTGGTCATGAAGATGCCTTGAGTGGCTGTCAAATTCATACAACATGAAAAATTCCCTTGAACTCAGCTGTCAAACGAAACGTGGGTCCACAGGTGGCGCGCTTGCTGCTTCAAAAAAGGGAAAAAAAAGTGAACTTCTCAATGACTCGTCACTTCGTTAAACCCCAAGCCTTGGAGTTGAGTTTAATCGTGGAGCGTGGATTTCTCTCGACTTGCAAACTATCTCACTAAAGTCCAAGCTTTGATGCTGAATTACATACACCAATCTCAAGGTCGATTTATATGATGATGCGACCAACTACCAAATGAAAAAATAGATGACCACGCAAGTTGCTCCATAGCTTCATCATGTAATCGACACACCATGGACTCTCGATGATCCTAGCGCACTCTTGCAATGCACAAACAGCAGTAGCAGGCAACGAGTGCATGCAAGCAGGCAGGCAGGTTTGTTTGCAGGCAGGTAGCAAGTAGGTAGGCAGCGAGTTAAATCGGCTTGGAAGGGCACTAAAGCAAAAAGGGGAAAGCGACCCAGCTAAAACGACAAGTCTCTTCGTCCAAGGTATTCAAGTCTACTATGTCCCCCACTTTTGTATTTTGTATTTTCTTGCCTCCTATAACAATGGAAACACACTTGGCATCACACATCAAACAAGGGTTAGAGGCACCTGTAACTAACAACTTAGGCCAAGTGAAAATTGCCTCCTCGAGTAAAGCAGGGAAGTGGGTCTGGGTTAATGCCAAGCAGTTTGGGTGTATTTTAAAACGAAGAGCTGCCCATCTAAAGTGGGAGGAGACAAGGAAAACACAGTTTCAAAGGAAGACTAAACAGTCAAACAAGTCTTCCTGGCAAGGATGTGGTAGCAACAAGGGTAAAAGCAACACTGATCCTACTCTATACAGTCCCACATCCACACCTCTCACCTGGTCATCTGCCCTATATGTACAAGAGCTACTCAATACCAAGATGAGATTGGAGGTTTTGGAAGTCAAAGAGCAGGAGAGGGACCTTAAAACCCATTTGTTAACAGCAGAAAATCAACATTTAGCAGAAAGCAACAAGGTTTTAAAAGGTCAAGTGGCATTGTTGCAAGAAGCTATTCTGGTAGGCAAGAATGAGCAACAAGACATGAAAGCAAACTGGCAAAGAATGAAAGAATCGGCAGGGGAAGAGAGAGGGGTGTTGAATCATAAAACATCCAGTGTTGAAGGGAAAACAGATGAACAAACAAATAACCAGGGAATGAAAGCAAGAGAAGCATAAAATGGAGGTTTCACCAAAAATTCCAGAACGTGGGCACAAGTTATTAGCAAGCCTGCTAATATAGAAAAGGAAAAAGAAACAAGCAACCAAGGAGACAACAAACAAGGAAAGGAAACCAAAGAAAGACAAGACAAAGCAACAAACGTAATAATTAAAGGTGTGAGAGATTATGGTAAGAATGAATGTACCCCGGAGCTTGCAAGCGACTTTTTAAAAGACAAATTGCATTGGCAAGGCCAAATTTGCCAAGCATGGAGGGTGGGTAAACCCAATGATGAGAGAGAGAAGCCCATAGAGTCATCATGGCAAGTGTGCGTGACAAGCAAACTCTTCTAATTAAGAAGCATCTCTTAAAGGGATCTCACTTTTTTCTAGAGGAAGGCTTAACTATCATGCAGCAAGAGGAAAGAAAAAAAGAGTTGTCAAAGGTCAGAGCGGCAAGAGATGAGGGCAAAAGAGCATGGTTATACAAAGGCAAAGTTGTTATTGTTGTTTTTGGTCCTCCTTCTAAAGCAAGACAGCAAAACAGTAGTCAAGAAGTGATAGCAAATCCCTTAACAGAAAATATCGCAGCAAGATCAGGATGGGCAAATAGGGGTGTAGACTCAACTTTGAGTCTTGTATGCCAAAGCAAATAGCAATCAAGGTCTACCCAAGTTCCCTTAAGCTTAGTATGTTGGAACTGTAGAGGATACCCGTGGAGGCGTGGACCTAGGCTAGGACCTATTGCGGAAGATAGGGACATAATATGTCTCGTGGAAACACATGAACATGAAGGGTGCAAGACACCCCTTTTTGAAAAATATATGAAGTTGGCAGGGTGGAACAAGGCAGCAAAGAATGGAAAAGGTCACAGAGGTATCATGGTCTTAGTGAAGGAAAAGATAGATCGTTGAATTCAATTGGAAAAAGAAGACTTAAATAAACAATTTATATGGTTTAAAATATCAAAAAATGGAAATGTCATCGGAATTGCAACATGCTACTTCGCCCCACAAGTTTCAAAAATTTACAAAAGGAGGGGGCTTGACCATAAAGACCCTTTTGCAGCATTAAAAAACGATATTGCGAAGTATTCTCAAGTAGGTGAAATCTTTCTAGTAGGGGATTTCAACGCCAGGACTGCAAGTGAATAAGCTAGCATTCTTTGTCATAGGGAAGATTGCAACCCTATCTGGCTTACAGAAAAAAGAAATCATCAATGGACAAGAATTTCAAAGGACAACAAAAGCTGCAATCTCTTTGGAGAACAATTGCTTACCTTATGTGGAACTTTTGATTTAGTAATTTGCAATGGTTTGCCTAGATGGACAAATTCTGGTAATTTCACCTGTAATACCTACAATGGAGCAAGTGTGGTGGATTATGCAATTTGTTCACATGGCTTATGTGAGAAAATGGAGGAAGTTATGATTGGTGAACAACTCTGGGATTTAAAATCTGATCACAAACCGATCTATCTAAGTCTTTCTTGGACTGATAAGCAGCAGGTTGGGACAAAAAATCAGCACATTCAACAACCTCTGACAAAGGGAAGAATTCTTTTGACTCAAGAACACTATAATATCTTTAGGGAGGCATTAGTGAGACTTTGTAAGAGGGAGGAAATTATGTCCCAAGGCCTTAATAATCAGCAACTAACTAATTTAATTCAAAGGGCACTCACAAATTGCAAAAGAGCAAAGAATAGGAAACATGAAACAAATTGTTTTCCTGTTAATGATGCTTGGTTCGATGAGGAGTGCAAAAAAGCAAGGAGAAGGTGGAGAGAGTCAAACTGGAAAGAAAAAGACTTAAAAAGCTAAAAGCAGATTTTAAAAAAGAAAAAAGTTGATTTCATGGTCTCAAGGAGGAAAGAGCTAATCTTCCTTGGGAAAAATAACCCCAAACTATCCTGGAAGGAACTTCAAGCGAGCAAGAAGCAAGTTGAAAACCATATTACAGCGGACCAGTGGCTTGAATATGCAAGGCAACTCTATGAGCAGAATCCTAAGGTTGACCCCCTTCCCCCTTAGTCAACACCGCCACCATTACTAAGCTTTTCGTCGTGCAAGAGATCGAGGTGGGTATTAAAAAGTTGGGTATTGGAAAAGCCAAAGATTTAGTAGAACTTCAAGCTGAATATCTAAAGTGGGGTTCAAAAACGCTTGCACCTCACATTACGGGAATCTTCAACAACATCATTCAGCAGGGATTCCCCACAGATTGGACAACTAGCCTCGCAATACCTCTTTTCAAGAGCGGAGATGTCAATGATCCCTCCAATTATAGGACCATAATGATAAACCCCTTGTTCGCAAAGCTATTTGGAAGCATGCTAGAAAATAGAATTAGCAATTCGGCGGAGGAAAGGGGCAAGCATGCTAAAGGGCAAGCAGGTTTTAGACCTAAACATTCCACGGTGGACCATGGTATTACTTTAAGGCACATCATTGAAAAAGTGTGGGAGAAAAAAGAGGAAGCCTTTTGTTGCTTTGTCGATTTCAAAAAAGCTTTTGACACGGTTCCCAGGGATAAGCTATGGCACAAAATGTAGGAACTTGGGGTTCCTATACATCTTAGAGCAGCTGTTCACAGGCTATATGAGGAGGTCAAAGTCAAAATCAGAACATCAGATGGTATCTCCGAAAGTTTCAGAAGTGATATCGGAGTCAAGCAAGGGTGCCCATTATCCCCTACCCTTTTTGGCTTATATATTGACAAACTTGAAGAGTGGTTAAACTTAGAGGGCGAGGATGGCGCCCTCGTGACTGAATATGTGATAAGGCTTCTTTTGTATGCAGATGACCTTATTTTGATTGCTAATTCTGCGCTTGGCTTGCAAGAGCACTTGATTTCCCTTGAGCACTTTTGTAGAACAGTTGGGATGCAAGTAAATACTAGCAAGATGAAAGTGGTAGTTTTCTCTCGCAAAAGAAAACATAAACAACATAAGTTCTACTTTGAAGACAATGCCCTGGAAGTAGTGGAAGATTACAAGTACCTCGAAATTGACTTCAACAAAAATTTGAGTTGGGAAGGCTGCAGGAAAAAAGGAACTCTTGGAGGTTGGAAGGTGTTTTATGCTTTCCAAAATAGGTGAAGAGAGGCAAAGGTATGGGACTGGAAAACTATGCAAACCCTTTTTGGGCTTCTTAGTGGTCCCGGTTGTTCTATATGGTTGTGAAGTTTGGGCCAATAGTACCTCTGACTTACAGTGGAAGCAAATAGAAAAGATTCAAAAACACATGATTACAAGCAAGTTCAAAATTAAGAGTTCAATGCCTTACGAGATCATGCTAAGTGAAACGGGGGTGGATTCTATTGAAGCAATCGCTATGGTGAGACTCATAAGATATCTAAAAAGAGTTGAGCAAATGGACGAAGGTAGATGGCCTAAGGTTGTCTTCAATGACATATTGTGCAAAAGAAAGAAGACTTAGATGCAGCAAAATATTAAATGGCTTAGTAAGTGGGATATGTGCTTGAGCATGTGCCCCACGAATAGTAAAAAAATAAAGGCTTTTGTTATCAATAAGTTCCACAAGCAAACTTGGGATAAAGAGCTAGGGAGAAAGAGAAAGTATTATATTGAAGAGTTTAACCCTACCTACAATCAGCATCAAAAGGCATACATAGGGGCCAATATACCTTGGAAAGCCAAAATTCTTATTACTCAATTAAGAACTAATTCACATCAACTCTGTTGTGAGACCAAGTGCTGGAAAAGGCCAAAAGAAGCTTGGGCAGAAAGAGTGTGTATTTTTTGCACCGCTGGTAAGGTGGAGACAGAAAAACATTTCATTTTAGAGTGTGAAGCCTTTAAGGATAGTAGGGACAGGTACGCAAATGTCTTGACGAATAAATCTTGGGATGATTTATTTAACGAGGGGACTATGGAAAAATTGGGGGCACTCATCATCAAGTTGAACAGGCAAAGGATTGAATTGCAGAAAACTGTGTGTGAGATGGTCGGCCCCATAGGCTATTCTTAGCCTCGCAAACGTTAAAATATTTTCTTCTTCTAGTGACACCGTGAGATATTCAATATTTAGTTAATCTCACTTGAGAAAGGTTGACGTGTTTTCAAAGACAAAAAAAAGGTGGGTCTGCCCTGAATTGTGAGCTCCAAAAAAAACGGAGTAAGCTATCTACCCAACGATTTGCATCGAGGCCCACCCGACGCCATCTAGTGATAGTTTACTCCATTACCACAATTTCTTGGCTTATTCGAGTTCTCGGCATGATTAACTATAGTTAAGTATCACTTTCCTTTCCATTGTTTCTTCATTTCTTCGATTCTCTCCAACAAAACCAGAAATTCCTACACGCCCCCTTCGTCGTCCAATGTTGTATGAGGGCGTTTGCATTTCTCCATTTCTTCTTCCAGGCCAGCTTCTATGGGAGATCCAGGATTTATATTGGGATCTATAGGCGTTGTTATTGACAAGCTGATTCAAATAATAGAGGGCCACATTAAGATTGTTGTTTACTGTAGAAAAGAGCTCGGGATTTTGGAAAAATTAGTGACTGATATTCAACCTGTAAACATGGAAATTCAACAATATCAAATAGCTATTCGACAGTCTTAGAGTGATTTAGTAAAGAAGATTGAGCCCGTTACAGTGAACACCTGGCTTAAAACATTGAACGACATTCTGGAAGATGCAAGTAAAATAGTTCATCGGTGCCAAGTTCCAGCATAGAATTTGGTATCTCAATATTTGTTGAGTAAGAAGAACAGAAAGAGTATTGACACTCTGCAGAGCTATCTGAAAAGACTTTCATTGATCAGATTCACTCATCAGCTCCATGCCAAACTACAAAACATGTTACAGAACCAAGAGGCTATTCACAACCAATTTTCAATCTCTTCCACGTCGAGCCTTGCAAGTTACAGGCAACAACCAATTCAAGAGCCATGCATTGTGGGGTAAAATGAAGCAGCTCACAACAAATCTCCAATCCTATCCACGCCAAGCCTTGCAAGTTACAGGCAACTACCAATTCAAGAGGCGTGCATAGATCCCGATATAAATCCTGGATCTCCCATAGAAGCTAGCCTGGAAAAAGAAATGGAGAAATGCAAACGCACTCGTACAGCATTGGACGGCGAAGGGGGCGTGGAGGAATTTCTGGTTTTGTTGGAGAGAATCGAAGAAATGAAGAAACAATTGAAAGGAAAGTGATAGTTAACTATAGTTTCATACTCGGAGCGAGAAGAGTGCGGCTAGAGAATTTTGCATGCAGGAATGGAGGACGCATTCCCTAGATCACGAAGTAGCTGACTCGTTGCCGATGATCTGCGACGAGTCCTTCAAGGGCTGCATCTGCCAGGCCTCTAGCTGGGTCGTCGAATCTTCTAATTGGCTTTGTTGAACCCAAGGTTGTCCTCACGCTGGCTCATGTGCTGAGAGGTTTCTCTAGGGGGACAGTCCGATGGTGACTAGGGTGGGCGGAGATTCGTCCCCGGATCTACGCTTGGATGCCTTCAACCAATTAATTGCCTCTCATATCAGGAGATCCGGCAAAGGAGAACCCCCAAAGTTTGTCAAAAGAGTTGAAGATGTGTCGGAAGTTGCCCTCCCACCGGAAGAAACTATTCGGGTTGCTCTTTCCCTGGCAGATCGAGCCCTGATTGAGCAATTCACGGGGCTCTGGCCCTCGCCAAAAACTACTGACAGCTAGGTTCAAAGAAACTGGAGACCACTAATCTCAAAAAATGTTGCATCATACTCCGTCGGAAGGGGTTCCTTTCTGTTTGACTTCGAATCCAAGGAAAACAAAGATTTAATTTTCAAGAATGGGCCCTATTTCATGGGGCCACAGGGTCTCTATCTTAACGAGTGGACTCCGGACTTCAACCCCGAGGCTGACACCCTGAAAGCAGTGCCAATCTGGGTCAGACTCCCCAATCTCCCCATGCACTGCTGGAACCCTAAATCTCTCCAAGCTATAGGGACTGTACTAGGGAAATACATTGACATGGCTAGTCCAAAGGACCAATATGCTTGCGCCCGCATATGCGTTGAGGTTGATCTCGAAGCTAGATTGCCAGAAGCTATAAAATTAACAATGGGGAATTGGTCCAATTTCCAAAAGCTCGACTATGAACAGCTCCCTTTCAAGTGCAGAGGTTGCCATGAATACGGACACTTCATCCGTAACTGCCCTAAAAAGTCCGAGATCCAACAAGACAAGGCGGAAGGATGGCAAAGGGTGAATAGATCTAAACCTAAAAATCAAATCGGAAAGCTCCAAAGAAGGGTGAGGGGAACAAAGAAGCTAGGGTTATCCCTCTTGAAGGATCTCAAGAAACCTCCAAGATTAAAGAAACTAATGAAGCAAGGGATGACTCCAATGAAGTCGAAGAGAAATCTAGTAATGGAGATAGTAAGGAACCCGAAGCAGACCTCTCAATTCAGCAAATGAAAGATCAAGACGAAGACGCAGCAGTGATAAAAGTAGGAGAAAACATAAGGAAATCAGAGGAAGAATCTGAATCGGAAGAAGAAGAAGAGGAGGAAGGGGAAATAGAACTGACTACCCCAAGACTGACTAAAACCAAAGGAAGGAAATCCAAGAAAGAAGTAAGGGAACAAGCTACCTACAAGGATAAGCTGCAAAGCTCCCAGCTAACCCTGGAAAAGCTGCTGAAAAACACTAGAAACACCCGCCAGCAGGGGCATGCCCAGAAAAGGATGCCTTCAGTCACTAACAGTAAGTAATGAAGGTCCTCTCCTGGAACTGCAGAGGTCTCAATAGCAAAATCAAGGAAAAAGCCATGACAGATTTAATATCTTTAAACCAACCGGACATCTTTCTAATCCAGGAGACCAAGATGGAGGAAGCCGCATTTCTCCATGTAAGTCTGAAATTTTGGAAAAAAAGAGGTAAAGCTGCAATTAGTTCAAGGGGCGCATCCAGAGGCATTGGAACTCTGTGGGATGACAAGAAATTCGAGGTTGTTGACATCAAGTACAGCTCCTGTTGGATCCTAACCCTGCTGAGGCAAAAAGACACGAATACTCTGGCAAGAATTTTCAATATTTATGCACCCAATTCTTACGCTGAAAAAAAATTTGTTGGAGTCTCCTTCGCGAGGAAAGGAGCAACCTGCAAGGTAATGTAATTCTTGTGGGGGATCTTAACGTTATCCTCAGCCAAGATGAAAAAAGAGGGGGCTCCCTGGTCAAAGACCCCATCAGAGAAACTGTTGATGAGATCATTTTGGAATGGGATCTCATGGATGTTAAGCCCTCTACTGGAAAGTATACTTGGAATAATAAGAGGATTGGGCCCGGGCATATTGCTGCCAGACTTGATCGATTCCTGGTCCAGGATACTTTGCTCCTGCTTGGTCTGAATTTGTCATCTAAAATCTTACCGTTTGGAGGATCGGATCACAAGCCTATTCTCCTTGAGATAGTAAATGATAAGAATTTGGGCCCTATACCTTTCAGATTCAATCCTATGTGGGCCAATCACCCTGAGTTTCTAAGGATTGTTGTTGATTCTTGGTTTCCCCCGGTTACAGGGTCTCCCTTCTTTGTATGGGAGGAGAAGCTTAGAAGGCTTAAGAAAGCTCTAAAATCATGGGCTAAGTCGATCCCCTCTCCAATTTATAAAAAAACCCACGCTGCACTAGCGCTGGAGACCCACCAGGCTGGCATGGAGGATAAAATCGTGGATCACATCGACTTCCAAACAGAGATTAAGCTGCAATCGAACCTCCACGCTGCCTACAGACAAGAATCCGAGTGGTGGAGGCTAAAGTCAAGATGCAAATGGCTGAATGATGGCGACAGGAACACCGGCTTCTTCCACAAGCAAGCTGAGGCTAGAAAAAATTTTAACTGTGTGCTCAAAATTCAGGCTCAAGACAGACTTATCAGCTACTTCGAAGACATCAAAACTGAATCGACCAAGCATTTCAGTGACTTGTTCAATGCCCAACCTATCATTGAAGACGTTGACCTCCTGAACCTTGTTCCCAATGTAATAAAAAATAAAGATAACGAAACTCTGATACAGATTATCACTCTGGATGAAATCAAGAAGGTCGTCGATGGTATGGAGGACGATAGAGCTCCAAGTCCCGATGGGTATAATGCCAACTTCATAAAACTTTGCTGGGACATAATAAAAAATGACTTACTCAAAATGGTCAGCAAATCTCAGAGGTGTAGCAAAATTGGAGGCAACACGAATTCTGCCTTTCTGGCTCTCATCCCCAAAGAGAAGGATGCTAAATCTTTTGACAAATTCCAGCCTATATCCTTGTGCAACATAGGATATAAAATTATTACTAAGATTATGGCCAGCAAACTAAAACATATCCTACCTAACCTTATTCCGGAGAACCAAGGTGGAATTGTTAAAGGCAGGAATATTTGGGATAATATTATTTTAGTTCAAGAGGCTATACATTCTAGTCTGAAGAACGGCGACAAAGGAATGGTGGTGAAACTTGATCTAGCAAATGCCTTCGATAGAGTCAACCATTCATTTCTCTTTCATGTAATGCGGAGATTTGGTTTCACTTCAAAATTTATCTCATGGGTCAAGGCCTGTATTAGCAAGTCGTGGATAGCCCCGCTAGTTAATGGAAGAGTTGCCCCCTTCTTTCAAGCTTCGAGAGGTCTGAGGCAAAGATGACCACTCTCCCCTTTGCTTTATGCCATCCAGGCTTCAGTTCTAAGCTTTCAGCTGGAATATGCCAGGCAAGATCAGGATCTATCTGGCATTAGGATGGCCAGAGGCACAAAAGATATCAATCACGCGCAATTCCCGGATGATACTATCTTGCTTGGAGGAGCCAGTCAGATAATAGCCCGTTGTTTCAAGAATGAAATGAACCGTTACTGTCACGCCTCCAGAAGCAAAATCAATTTAAGGAAAAGCCAGATCTATGGATGGAATATAAATCCTAGGGAAATGATAGATATTACTCGTGTTCTTAATATGGATGGTGTTGTTGCCCGGGAGTCCTTTAATTATCTAGGGATCCCTATTTTCAAATCCAAAACCAAGAGCTCAGCCTGGAATCCTATTGTGGAAAAAATCAAAAGGAAAATCAAGGGATGGGGGTCAATATGGTTAAATCTGGCTGGGAAGGTAGTATTAATAAAAGTTGTTTTGAACAGCTACCTGCTTTATCAGTGCTCTCTTCTTCTTACTCCGGTCAAAATAATAACTCAAATTGAAGGCCTAGTTAGATCCTTTCTCTGGCAGGGTGGAAGTGTTGGGGGAGGCAAAAAATTTGCTTTGGTCAGCTAGAAAACAATTAAATTGCCTAGGTTGAAGGGCGGTCTACGAATCAGAGATCTAAGAAATCAAAACTTGGCTATGGGAGCCAAGCTGCTCTGGAACTTGCTCAACCCCAAGCCTTCTTGGTGCAATCATGTGCTGAAAGGCAAATATTTCCGAGGTCCGAGGCTCAGATGTCTTGATGGGGATCATGAGATTAAGAATGGCTCTTCAATTTTTAACATATGTAATAAAGCGCTGCCTCAGTTCAAAGAAGAGTTGTATTGGATACCGAGCAATGGGAAATCGGCCAACCTGTGGCAAGACACGATCCTTGGAAAGCCACCTCCTCAAATTCCACATTTGCAGCACTAGATGGTAGCGATGGGTGTGAACACAGTCTGGGATATTTCCAAATGGGAGCTCGAGGAACCAAATCATTGGGCTGGCTGGGTATTGCCGGAGTGCCCTAAAGAATTAGAAGATGAAAAAAACCTGCTGCTTAATAATTTGGCTAGGCTAGCTCCGATAGCTAAATTCAGTAAGGACCGACGTGGCTGGGGAAGGCAATCTGGTAGCTATTCAACGTCCGAAGGATACCAAAGATTTGCTGCAAATTATAATGTGCCTGTCAACCCACAAATTTGGAATTATCTGTGGAAATGCAGCACGTTGCCGAAGATTGAGATGTTCATCTGGTCGTTGATGCATGAGAGAGTGCTCACTGGTGAGAATTTGGAGAAAAGGGGGCTCGCTGGTCCATTTCGCTACCCCTTATGTGCTGAAGCTTCCGAAAATATCAGCCATTTATTTTTAAAGTGTCCCTATGCCATTTCAGTTTGGAAGGATGTGTTGAAGCATTGGGGAGACGGAGTGCAATTGCCGGACAAAATTCAGGCCTGTTTTCTTATCTGGGAAAAATTGTATCATGGAGAGCTGAATCAGAAAAAAGGAGTGAGAGCTTGCTGGATGAAACTCCCTAAAATAATTTGTCGGTGCATTTGGAACGAAGAAATCATAGAATCTTTCAGGACAAGATTCAGCCAGCGTGGAAGACTGCTGTCAAAGCAAATGCTTTGTTCGGGGAGGTTGTTAGTATCTCAAAGATCCCAAATAACAAAGAAAACCTGACGGACAATGAAAAAAATTGGATGCAAAGTCTTAATATCATGGCTGTAAATAATATGGCTGCTAAAAAGTTGGAAGAATGGGATGTCAGGATGGACAAGTCTCGGTTTGAGCACTGGCTAAGAGAAAGGAAGATTTTTAAACTGTTTTTCGACGAGGCCTCCAAAGGGAATCCTGGAAGAGCCCGGGGAGGAGGAGTTGTTATTGATCCAGGCGAGAAAGTCGAGATAGAATACTACTGGAACATTGGTTATGACTCTAATAATATGGCTGAGGCTTATGGGCTCTGACAAGGTCTCAAGCAGATGCAGAAGAAAGGAGTGGATGAGGTCATGGTTTTTGGTGATTCCAAGTTAATTATTCAGGCGTTGAATGGGGGAAGAAGGGGCAAGAATGAGCGGACAGCAAGGCTGATTAATAGAATTAGGTCCAAGGCTAAAATGTTCAGGAAGGTTAAATATTTTCATATTCTTAAGGAGCTAAATGTCTTGGCGGATCTTGCAGCCAATAAATCTATAGCTGTAGGTCTCAATGAACTTATTGTTAACTTGGTTGTAAACACTGATATTCCTCCTTAGCTTCTTTGTAGGTTAATCGACTGGAGGAAGTAGAGAATGGGTTGCTTGTTGTAATGCGTTTCCATTTCAGCGATTTCTTTGCTGAGTTTTCAATATAACATAACCGCTCTTGTTATTAAAAAAAACTATAGTTAATCATGCCGAGAACTCGAATAAGCCTGGAAGTTGTGGTAACGAAGTAAGCTATCACTGGACGGCGTCCGATGGGCCCCGGTGCAAATCATCTGGTAGATAGCTTACTCCAAAAAAAACTTCACGACTCAACTGTCAGCTCTCAATCTCAATAGAGCGCCAAGTGCAAGACTCAACGTCTCAACTGGTTGACAACCAAGAAGCTCAAATTTGACTCCAAATGCAAGGGGACATTTCTTGTGAACCATTGAAAACTGGGTAGATCTTATCCAAACAAATAGTGAGAAAAACCACCAACTACTGATGATCTTCAAAACAAATGATATGGTAGAGCCATCAAGAATCGCGTGGCAAGATTTGGGGATCCTGGCTTCATAAAAGCTCCGCTTTGTTTTCAACTTTGAACGGCGGACGACTTTATGACTTACTCACGACCAGTAATATAGCGGTGTAGTGAAAAACTCACCCTTCAGTTCTGGTTTCAAACATATGTTAACAAAAAGGAACAAATCTTTGACAGCTGATGTTTTTTCCTGTGGCCCTTCCTCCTCAAAATTTCGCTAGATCTACCATGTAATTCCATATTCCTTCCATGCATATGGCCCGATCTCTATCACAACATACTTCTGGCTCCTCATTACTGGTGACATTTTTCGGGAAAGGCTTTCTTTTTCTTTTTCTTTTTTTTTACTTGTCAAATTCTGCCTGCTTATTTTTCTTGCATGCTGAGTCCTTTGAAGCAAGTTGGCTGCTACAAACGTTGGTTTTCTTGTCTTTCAAAAACATGTGTATTAGATCTGAAAATTCTTCCAAGATTTCTGCTCCAAACCTGCTGGTTGGTCATCCCAACAAATGCCACATAACCTCCTCTCGGCCGCTGACCATACCAGTGTTTGATCCACTCTTTAAAGCCCCCATCTTATAGTAGTAAAGGCTCCTCTTCAATTTGATGTTGCCCTGTAGGTGAAAGAATGGGCATTCTGTAGCATATTGTTCACTGTAGGTGACCTCTAACAACCCTTGAAACAGATGCTACCGATTTAGGTGGCAACATAGCCTTTTATAATTCATCCTCAAATGTTGATTTGGATGTTATCCATGAAATGGAAGTGAGGAAGGTCAATTGTTTTGATAATTCTGTGGGAGTTGCCTGTTTAAATTCTTTTGTTGTTCCTTCTTTGATTCTCGTTTATGTTTAAAGTGGGTCAAGTGGTAGGGTTGATTCAAGGTCTGTCAAGGGGGTCAAACCCGGTGTCTTATGAGGAGAGTCTTGCTTCTAAGGTTCATCCTATTACTGAGGAGAGCCCGGTGAATGCAGATAGACATGTCAAAGGTCGTCAGTTTGGCTCGTTTGTTTCAAGGGTTGGTTCTGGTTATGAACACCTTTCTGGGGATCTTTCTCTTGCTGCTGATCGTTTGGTTCTTGGTTCCAGTGTGGGGACGTCAACATTTTCTTCACCAACCCTTCCCCCTATCCCTCCTTGATCTTATAGGGTTAATATTCCTTCCTTTGAAGAGACCTTTTCTTCCCTGCATAACCCTTGCACTACAGACTCGGTTCCAGGCTCTCTTAAGATTTTGGAGCTCAATCAAGGGGTTTTGAAGTCTATAGGCCCTTCATTTAAAGAGGTGAAGTTACAGACTCCTTTACAGATCTTTTATATTAAGCCTTCACGGCAAGATGTGTCCCATATTGTTTCTATTAGATGTGCAAATGTTACTATCTAGCAAAAGAGGAATAAAAAGGCCTTTGCGAGAGAAGGTGGGATTAAACCGAATGTCAACTGTAAACTGAATACGTACCTCTGTCAACTAGATTAGATAATGGTGTTTCTCTTCATTCTTCGAGGGGATGTGATGTCGAGTATGGGGTCCTTAGAGCTAATGCCCCCTGAGACAGGTTGATCAATGATCCTTCTCTCTTATAACATCAAAGAACTTGGGGTAGAACAAAGTTTAATGCCCTCAAGCAACTTTTCGATCTTATTAAGGCTGATCTCATGTTAATTCAAGAAACTATGAGCAGTTGTTCTATGGCCTATGAGTATTTCTTGAAGATTTTCCCGAGATGGGAATGTTGTGCTTTGGATGCCAATGGTCTCTCCAATAAATTGCTAGCTATTTGGAATCCATCTCTTGTTGACTTCAGGCGTTATAATTCTCCAACAGGTATTATTTTAGAGGGCAGAATTTGGGGGTGTGATCATCCTGTGAAAGTTGTAAACTATTATGCCCCCTATGTTGGAAGGGAGGAGTTTTGGAACGAGGTGGATAGTAGCGATATTCTTCAAAAGGATTTTTTATATTTGCTGGTGACTTAAACTTTACAATTTCTACTAGCGAGGTATGGGGAGATGACCCTCGGGTGGATCCTTTAGTAGGTATTTTAACCAGCTTTTCCAGAGATCCAATCTTATAGATGTTCTTCCTTATCCTATGTCTCCAACTAGGAGTAATGGAAGTTCTGGGAAGGTTGGAATCTCCAAAAGACTTAATAGATTTTTTATCTTTGATCCCTCTCCGAAGCTGTGTGTAGATTTGGGTCCTGGATTCTTAAATTTGGGATTTCAGATCATCTTCCTACCTGTCTTTAATTTGAAGTCGATCATTTTGTCCCCAAGTTCCCCTTTAAATTTAATCATGTATGGCTTGAAGATTCGGGTTTCCAGTCATTGGTAAGAGAGTATTGGACTTCTTATCCTGGTTCTTTAGAAGAGGTCTATTGTGGAACATTTGGTTTCAAAATTGAAATGTCTCAAAAAGACTGATTCATTGGGAGAAGAATAAGAAGTTAGAACTCTTTCAGGAATTGTTGCAGCTAGAAGAAGAGATTGATACCATTTTTCCTTGTAATCCCTCTGGTATCTTCATAAAGGAGTCTACGGGTCATTTGGTTGATCTGGAGACCAAGAAAGCTAATATTTTAAGAATCCAAGAAGAAACATGGCGCCTAAAATGTATAGCTATCTGGATTAATCAAGGTGATAGAAATACTAAGTTTTTCCATAAGTATGCTAGTCAAAGAAGTAACCATAATGCTATCTGGGATCTAAAGGACAATGAAGGGAAGATCATCAGTTCTCATAAGGACCTAGAGAAAGTTGTTGTTGATCATTTTTCATATTTCTTTAGAGATCTTCCCAACTCAAGGTGATTCAACACTATCCCATGTTTTTTTTCTGAGGAAGAGGGTGAGCAAGTTGGTAAAGAAGTCACTTTGGAGGAAATAGAAACTATTATTAAGAAATTTGCCAGGTCCAAAAGCCCTGGTCCTGATGGCTGGACGGTCGAATTGTTTTCTGAGTTTTTCGATTTGATGGGGAAGGATTTAGTGAGGGTAGTAGAAGAATCACGAGTTAATGGTTTTGTATCCGGAGCTCTAAACTTAACTTTCATTGCGCAAATTCCAGTGAACTCCAAGCCTGAATCCTTTGATGAGTATAGACCAATTGCACTTTATAGTCTGGTTTATAAAATTATTTCCAAGCTAATAGCAAACAGAATCAAGCCTAAACTTGTCAAATGCTTGTCTCAAGAGCAATTTGGTTTCTTGAATAAGAGACAAATCCAGGATGCTATAAGGGTATCCCAAGAATGCATACATACCATTTAAATTTAAAACCAAGAAACTGTCTGTTCTCACCTTTAAAATGGACTTGATCATATGATAGAGTTGACTGGGTCTTTTTCTGACTAGTATTGCTTCAAATTGGGCTTTTTTAATTTTTGTTGGTGACAGATTGGATAATGTCCTCTGTTTCTTCTGCCAATTTTTCAGTGTCAGTCAATGGAAACCCCTCTGCCTTTTTTAAAAGCTCTAGGGGTCTTAGACAAGGATGTCCCTTGTCTCCCTTATTGTTCTTGTTGGTGGTGGGTGGCCTCAGTAGGCTTATAGGGAAAGCAAAGAGAGATAAGAATGTGTCTGGTGTAAAGGTGTCTTCAGAGCTTTTTATTACTCACTTGGTGTTCGTAGATAATGTACTTTTATTTGGCATTGGGACAGTTGAAGAGTGGGAAGCCTATCATGATCTCATTAACCTCTTCTGTGATGCCTCGGGGATGGAGATAAGCATTCAGAAATCTTGCTTCATTCAGAATGCTATTGATGGAAATGTTTTGGCACAGATACAGGTCAAGAAACTATAAGAGGTTCCTTCCAAAACAAAGTAGGTTATTACTAAGTGGTATCCCCGTTAATAAGATGAGATTCCTCTATCAAAACGTTTGCACGTATAACTTCAGTAATTTCCTAAGAGCAGATACTCGGATGGCAAGCAAACAACAAAATGTTACTGAAGAACTCAAGAATGTTGATCAATAGCCATCGCCTGTCTCAACAGTCAGGTAAGTTATCAAAAGTTTTCCATTACTAACATTTTCGTCAAGAATGTTGATCAATAGCCGTCGCCTCTTTGAACAGTCAGGTAAGTTATCCAAAGTTCAATTACTAACATAAATCCTTCTTAAACCCATATTAAGGCACTAAAGGATCCTCTATGCAATGAATGGGAAGATGAAGAGCTCCAAAAAGAGACGGTCTGAACTGAAAAATATAGTGAAGAGAGGATTATGAATGGCAAGATGAAGAGCTCTAAAATAGACTGTCCGAACTGAATAATACAGTGAAGAGAGGATTGGCAAAACTTATGCATTCCAAAACCTAGTGGAGAGAAGTAAAGGAACCCTTGACAATATACAGCACAGATCAAGCAATGGCAATTAGCATATGACAAAATTACAGAAACAAACAAAGCAACAGCTGAAGAGTGAGATAAACTTACCAAAGACGTCAGAGATAAGAATGACGGCCGCTTTGGCTTCGGGAGAAGCTGTAACATAGGCCGACAGATGTTGGAATGTCTCCACCCGTCCGATACCCACACTTGGATCTAGATGAGGAGCCGACTCGCAGCACTGAGGACCTGCCATCCCTCAATACCTCCCGTATTTTACCCGCTATGTTCTAAATTGTAGAGTGCTCGTCGAGTTCAGAGGCGTTTTATATCTATAGGAAGGAGGATTTGGAGTTGTATATATAAACGGAGGAGTAAATGATCCTTCCGTCTTCAATTTGGAATTTTAGAATCAAATTTTAAAAAACATAAATGTATTAAATTCGACTGTGTTAAATTTTATTTATTTAAAATTGAAATATTTCAAAAAGTTAACTAACGATATTTTTATGTAAATGAACTACAATTTTGATGTGAAAATAAATTTAATCTTATTTATTTTCATAATTTAAAAACAAAATTCTTAAAAAGTAGAAAATTAATGTTGAAAATTTATAAAAAAAATAAATAGTATTTATCATAATATTATTAAATAAAACTTTTAAATCTTAATAGTTAAAAAAAATTATCTTATTTTCAATATTTTTTTTACAATTTAATATTAGTATAAAAAATATTAAATCTATTTTGCCAATCAAACATAAAATTCAAATAATATAAACTAATAACTTAATAAAAAATTATTACCGAATTTTGAAAAAAAATAATACACATCTCCTTTATCATCCTAATATCAAATATAAATTCTTACATAAACACACTCTTCACCACACTACTTTTTAATATTCTCTCAAAAACAAAATCCCATGTAACGTTGTAAAATTTATCAAATTTAAGACGTCATGAATGATGTAATGTGATGTGTGATGTTATATTTATCTTAATTCTACTACGTCATGAATGACGAAAGGAGGTGGGCGATTATTGACCACAATATTATTGATATATTTTATTGATGTTGTCATTTTCTTTATTTATCTATTTTTAACGAGTTGTCTTACTCTGGGCAGGAATTTTTTATCTTCAAAATTAGAGTTAAAACAAAGAAATATTAATATAATCAAATAAGGTTTATGTAAAAAAATATATATACAAACAATTTAAAATGAATTTATGCAATGAAAACCATTTCAATTTATTATATAATAAAATATTTATATTAGAATAAAAAAAAATTATGTTAGTAATGGACATTTATAAAAAGAAAAATATATATATTGTTTTATTTAATGAAAATAAAATAAGATTGTACACTTTGAAGATGACTAAAATAAGATTGTAAACTTTGAAGATGACTCTAACACTGAAATTATTTAGTTTGACTAAATTACCTTTATCGAATCTAAATGTACAACATGCAAACTTTTTTATAAAAAGTTTTGCAAATGTGAATATGATCTTGATCTTATTTGCAATGGAGAAATGGATGCTACAACATAAATGAAGAAGTGGATGTTACAACATATAAGTTAATTGTAGGCAAAGTGGGCACTATAACATTTGAAACACTCGTCAAAATTTTAATTGCAAAGTAAAATAAGTTACAAAACTATGAAATAATGGTTAATTTAAATAAAATGATTAAATTTTTAAAAATTAATTTAATTTGAATAAAAACTATTACCAAAAAAATGATTTTGAATTGACATTCCAAACCGTTTGGTATTGGCTAACACTATATATTTAATAAATAAGGAGACATCAAATATTGTATATTTAATGAATTTGATGGTAACATAGAAATTCAATGAAAATAAAGCAAATCCTAACCTTCAAATATTTATATAAAAACACAAACAAACATGAAGTAAGATGTGACCATATTTCTACATTTTATGTTTCGAGAAATAATTAAATTTACATTGATTTTATATCATTGTTGCAATAAATATGACATACCAAAAAATACATAACTCCATTTTGCTGACCATTCAAAGTGAATTCCTATTCATTTACTTGCACCGACTCACCACAAGAATCAAACAACATTGCATTATTCCTGGAAAAAACCTTGAATTTGATCAACCCCATGGGTATTTCAATTGGAGTTTTGCATGGTTGTTCATGCAGGCTGAGATTAATATCACAATGGCATGAATGAATAATGGCATTGAAAATATTTTATAATGAATAATGGCATTGAAAATATTTTATATCAGAATCGCATGAATGAATAATGGCATTGAAAAGATTTATTGTCTATCGTTATTTGAAGGTAGCTTGAAAAGAATATGAGAATGAATGAATAAAAAATTGAAACTTCTATTGGCGGGAAAAAACCCAAAAAAATGGAAAGAAAGTTAAACAAAAAAAAGAAGGGAAAAAGCCAAAAAATAGGAAGAAATAACAAAAAATTAAGAAAGCTTTCCTCTTATCTTTGTTGAAGTTTTCGTGCATTAATAATAGGAAACTTTTGCGTGAGCTCCGTACAACACGAGCATCCTCGTGAGCGACGGCGTCAGGCTAGGTTTGCATGCGCATGCTAAGGCACGCCCTAGTTCACCACAGCTCTAGGAGGGGGCCCCAAGGTCCTTCCTCCTCCACCATCAGAGATTATGGCTTTCCAGAAGCTGGTGGAAGCCAATAGTAAAAGACATGCTTCTGATTCCAAGCAAACATTCATCAAGAAACTAGACAATATACCTACAATAGCTCTCCCTGAAGAGGAATCCTGTCGATCTGCGCTGAATCTAACAAAAAGGGGGCTTATTGGGCAGTTCACGGGATTATGGCCTTCCTCCAAAGCCGTGGAACCATGGGTCCAAAGGAACTAGCATCCTCTAGTCTCAGAAGGCATCAAAATTCATCTTGTTGGCAAGGATTTCTTCGTTTTCGTCTTCGACAATGTTGAAGATAGAAGTCTTATCTTCAGGAATGGTATGTATTTTATGGCCCCTAGGGTTTGTACTTAAATAAATGGACACATGATTTTGACCCAATGCAAGATGTGTTGTCGATTGTACCAATTTGGGTGTGCCCTCCCCATCTACCCCTACATTGTTGGAACCTAGAGTCATTAGAATCCATTGGCAACACCCTTGGGAAATATATCGATCGAGCTGAGAGAAAGGATCAATACTCATGTGCAAGAATATGTGTTGAAGTCAATCTGGAAGTTGGGTTGCCAGAGGCTATAAAACTCATGGTCGCAGACTGGTCTCACATCCAAGAATTGAATTACGAACAACTCCCATTTAAATGCAAACATTGCCACGACTATGGGCATTTTGCAAGGCATTGCAAAAAGAAAGATGAGGAACATGGGGAGAAATCGAAAGGAGAACAATGGACACGGGTATAGAAAGCAACTCTATCAAAACAAAACATCATATCCAAAGAAAAAGGGACAACAATGGGGACTACACTACCCCATCAAGACCGATCCAAGGGAAAGGGGGCTCAGCCCCTCCTTTGGTAGATACTTCTAAAAACCTGTTTGAAATTCTTATCACACCTACAGAAATATCCGAGCAAACAAACGAGGAGATCGAGCATCGAACCTTCCCCTGGTAGAGGAGAAAGACACCATAGAGGCAGGCCATCCTGGCTCTCCTTTAGGAAACTCCTCTCCTCCTTCCTACGCGGATATGACAAGAAAGAAGCCACCAGAAAACCCTGGCTCCTCTAAGGATGAGACTTTAGAGAGGCCTTCAAAAAGAATAGGGAGGAAATCCAAAAAAGAAACTAGAGAAGAGGACGTGGAGAGGAAAAATATGCAAGGGAGCCAAGCCACTATTGAGATGTCCATCGAGATAAATACCAGAACCAGGCCCCTCAAGGGTGCTTCTAACTCCATCCCTAGTAAATAATGCGCTTAGTTTCTTGGAATTGCAAAGGCTTGGGGAATCCATTGAAATCCGAAGCAATCAAATATCTATTGAAAGTTGAATCCCCTAAGATCCTCATGCTCCAAGAAACAAAAATTGAAGGGGACACCCTTCTTGAAATCAGCAAATAGAAATGGAAGAAGAATGCAGGGAAGGCCATCAGCGTAAGGGGCTCCTCTAGCGAAATTGCAACTCTGTGGTCGGAGGACAAGTTTCATTTAGAAAGATCCTTTGAGACACAACTCTGGATCTTCACCGAGCTCCGACATTACTCAAGTAAACTTTCTTTCTCACTCTTCAATCTCTATGTTCCTGTCCTCTTCTCATAGAAGAAGGATTGTTGGAAAACTCTATCAGATCTCCTCTAAATATAGTCCCCTAGGAACATCATTTTAGCTGGAGATTTTATCATTTTTTATCCGAAAGAAAAGAGAGGAGGCAACTATGGTATGGACCAAATGCTCTCCTTTGTGGAGGAGCTAGCCCACCAATTGGATCTTCTTGAATTCAAACCAACGAAAGGCCTCTACACGTGGACAAATAACATAGTTAGGACTTATCATATCTCAGCACGCCTGGACAAGTTCTTGGTTCAAGGCTTGCTCCTGCTAGAAAAGACGCTAATTTCCTCCAAAATATTTCCAAAGTTGACCTCAGATCATAAGCCCATTATTCTACTCTTAGAAGAAGAAGAAAACTTAGGTCCATTACCATTTCGATACAGCCCCCTTTGGATAGAGAGAGACAGGTTTATGGAAGTTGTGCAAATGGCCTGGTCCACTCATATTACAGGATCACCTAACTACGTGTGGGAACAGAAACTCAAGTTAACAAAACTCGCTTTGAAAAGCTGGATTAAAAAGCACAATAATACTCCCTCTAGCCACTGAAAAGAGATTGTCCAACTATTAGCAAAATTGCAATCAGAAATGGAAAATAAAGAGATCACCACTTCAGAAATACAAAAGGAACAAATCGCCCAAATAAACTCCTTTCGATCCTTTTCAACTTGAAGAAGAGAATTGGAGGCTCGAGTCTCACAGCTTGTGGCTCAAAGATGGAGATCAAAACACTTCATATTTCCACTGACAATACAGAGCATGCCTATCATGAAAACATATCTCAAAATTAGTCTCTCGAGATGGGATGACCTGCAAAGGTTTAGACCAACTCAAAGAGGCAGCATAAGCTCATTATCAAAACCTTTACAAAGAAGATGGAGAGGGTAGTGAGAAGGTCACCTATGATTTCCTCTCACATATACCCTACCTTGTAAGCTGGGAAGATAACTTAGATCTTATGAAGACTTTTTCAGAAGAAGAAATATGCAATGTTATCTAGGGCATGGAGCCTGACAAAGCTCCAGGGCCAGACAGTTTTTCAATCCATTTTTACAAAGCATGTTGGGAAATAATCAAAGGGGATCTCCTTAGAATGATTAAATCCTTCCAACAAAAATCCAAAGTGGTAGGCAACACAAATTCCACATTCTTAGCTTTAATCCCCAAAGAAGCGAATCTGGTCTCCTTCGACAGATTTAGGGCCATATCTCTGTAAAATCCTCGCCAAGCTAATGGCTAACATAATTAAGCCACTACTAGGGAAACTCATTTATCCCAACCAAAGTGGATGTGTCAAAGGAATACATATCTTGGATAATGTAATACAGGTGCAAGAAGCTATGCATTCCAGTCATCAACGGAAGGAGCAAGGGATGCTCATAAAGCTAGACATGGCAAATGCATTCGATTAGGTAAAGCTCTCCTTTCTTTATAGAGTCCTTCACGCCTTTGGATTCAGCTCTGATTTTTTCAATTTGATTAAAGCCAGCACTGGAAAGCCCTGGATAGCTCCACTTGTAAACGGTAGTCTAGTTAATTACTTTCAAGCCTCAAGAGGAATAATGCAAGGTTTCCCTTTCTCCCCCTTCCTATTCATCCTAATGGTCTATTCCTTGAGTAAAAAACTAATAGTAGAAAAGATAGCAGGTTCAATCCCAGGTATACAAATAATCCAAGGTCTAGAACCAATCAACCACGCCTTATTTGTTGATGATTCCCTTCTGTTGAGAGGAGCATCTATAACGATTTTGAAAGTGTTCTATGGAATTCTCCAAAATTTCTGCAAAATCTATGGAGCTATCATCAACAAAAGGAAAAGTGTTGTGTATGGTTGGAATGTAGGCCAACAAACTATTCATAAAATAACACAATTCTTGGGATTCTCGGGATATGTCTCATGGGAAAAAATCAATTATCTTGGACTTCCCTTAACTCTAGGTACTAACAAAGCTTGATTGTGGGTTGAAGTAATAAGAAAAACCAAGACAAAAATTGCAGGTTGGGGAGGTCAGTGGCTTGACAATGCTGGAAAACTCATTCTTATAAAATCAGTACTCTCATTTTTACCAATCTTCCAAGCATCCTTCCTCCTGGCACCAAAGACAATAACTGAGTAGGTTTCAAAATTAATAAGATATTTTCTATGGTGTGGAGGAAAAAATAACCAAAAGAAATACAATTTAGTAAATTCGGAAACAGTGAAATTCCCAATTGTTGAAGGAGGTTTACAGGTCAGATATCCAGGCAACGCCAACATTGCTCTGGGTGGAAAAATTTAGTGGAAATTATACACAAACAACAGCCATCCTGTTAGTCGAATCTTGAAGAAGAAATATCTCAAAGGTGCTCCATTGAGAAATATCTAGACCGTCAACACCAAAAACAAAAAGATGACTTGGAATTTATGCAAGCGTGGACTAGAGTTCTTTCAAAAAGAATTGTATCGCATTCTCGGGAACAGAAATAACACTCTGCTATGGCAAGACAATATCATGGGTCATCCACCCCTCGCAAACTATGTAGAGACAAAGGACGTGCGTGCTTGGCTCATCCAGCATGAAATCCACAAGCTCGTCGACATATTTGTATGGGACTCTATAGGGAATTGGTTGTCGTGGGCCTTCCCTAGCGTTTCAAAATATCTAAACCTGCAAAAGAATTTCCTCATAAATGAGTTGATGGCCTCAGCACCAATCCATCATCGTGCAAAGGATAAATGGGGTTGGAGAAAGACCAAGATTTACACAGCTTCGCAGGGATTCTCTTCCCTGCAAACTCATCATGCAACGGTTTAGCCAGCGTCTTTCTGGAATAAGGTTTGGGATCCTCTTGGAATACCCAAAGTAAACTTTTTATTTTGGGTTTTAATGCATAAGAAAGCTCTTACAAGAGAAAACTTGCTAAAAAAAGGTATAAACAGGCCTCATATATGTGTAGTGTGTTGCAATGAACTCAAAACAATGGAACATCTATTTGTGGACTATTCATACGCACAAGAAGTTTGGAAAACTATCTTGCATGGCCTCAATGTAACAGCTCCAACACTGATTGTTGTTGTAACCTTATACTCCACATGGAAGACGAGATATCCACTCATGATACCAATCAAGTCTATGTGAAACCGAATTCAGCAAGCTATCCCCAAATACATCTACCGGAAACTTTGGTTGGACAAAAACACACCTATGGCATCGAACCTGAAGCTATTGAGTTATGCTTCATTAGAGACGGTTGATGCCATGATGTATCATCAGATGATTTGTTCCTTGATGTTCCTTACATATCCGATACATGCTCACTTGGTTGCATAGCATGCAGTGAGGTACCTGAAGGGTACAGTTGAACATGATACGAATAAGAAGACTAACCTGCATGGTTATGTGGATTCGAATTGGGCAGGCAATGCCATTGATAGGAAGAGCACTTCGGGGTGTTGCTTCAATATGGGATCAGGTGTGATCTTTTGGTTTAGCAGGAAGCAGTCCTGCATGGCACTGAGTACAGCCGAAGCAGAGTATGTTGCAGCTTGTTCGGCTAGTTGTGAGGCAGTGTGGCTGAGGAAGCTACTATCTAATTTGTTTGATCTCCAGTTGGATGCTACTTGTACATATTGCGACAACCAGAGTTGTGTGAAGTTGTCGAAGAACCCGGTGTTCCATGACAAGTCGAAGCATATCGAGATCAAATATCACTATATTAGGGATATGGTGCAAAGAGGAGCAGTGAAGCTCCAGTTTGTGATCCAAATCGAGATCTCTTGAAAGAGGGAGTTCTAGCATAGCTAGTGAGATAGGTTGTCTGGGCATAAAATCTTGGCGAAGCTCGTAGGTTGCTTAGACGTAAACGGTCCTGTAGGTTGTCCTTGGATGTAATCATTCCTAGCGAAACTCACAAGTTATCCTTAGACGTAGTCATCCCTGATGTGATTCTATGCTAGAAATGGCTAGAGCGAAGTTTGAGTACTTCAGGGAAAAGATTGGTGTTCTCCAGATTGAGGTTCCTTCCAAGGAGAAGTGATGAGTCCGAGAGCCTTTCTGACATGGTGGCAGGATTGCTTCCTCCCATGGTCAGATGTAAGTGTTGTGCCTTTCTAACATGGTGGAAGGATTGTTTCCTCCCATGGCCAGATGTAATCGATGTGGCTTTCTGACATGGTGAGAGGATTGGTTCCTCCCATGGTCAGATGTAATCGATGTGCCTTTTTGACATGGCGAGAGGATTGGTTCCTCCCATGGTCAGATGTAAACGATGTGCCTTTCTGACATGGAAAGAGGATTGGTTCCTTCCATGGTCAGATGTAAGCGATGTGCCTTTCTGACATGGCAAGAGGATTGGTTCCTCCCATGGTCAGATGTAAGCATTGTGCCTTTCTGACATGGTGAGAGGATTGGTTCCTCCCATGGTCAGATATAAGTGCTAAAGATGTGAAGACCTACGTGGAGGCTAGGCCTACATCCAGCAAAGCTGGCTCTGTAGAATTTCCTATGACGAGTAGAATTGAGAGATAGCACCATTTGATCGAGATAGCGGAAGCAGTGATGATGATGATCCAACTTTGATGATGATCCAGTGATGAAGACTTGTGCTGATGAACTGTGTCAAGAGAATATCTTCCTAGCAAAGAGAGACTGTTGATGTATTTGTAACTTCAGAATGTATTCACTTGTATATCTTATATTATATCTCATTATGCCCCGATGTTCCTCCGATCGGGAGAATCATTAATATAATAAAGTCATACATAAAGTCATTGAGGTTAACCCTTCTTTGTAAGTCAGGGCAATAGTCCCCACAATTGAGGGGTGTTAGGGTTATTAGACTCTCCTAGTGATTTCGGCCCTGGTGAGTAATTGCCAAGTGGAAAACTAGTATAAATAGAGAGCGAGACTCTCTATTTGAAACACACACTCGCTTAACTGTAGCGCATGAGTGAGAGAAAAGGAGCTTGCACAAGTGAGAGAAAGAACAACTGTCAGAGATCATCTTTGTATCTTTGGGTTTTAATTTTGCTATTGGTGCTCATTCAATCTCTGAGGAAGTTGCGGGGTTTTCTCCTTTATGCTTTCCCTGAGGAAAATTCTTTGTGTCTCATGTATCTTGTGATTATTGTTGTGCATGTTATTCTCTCAGATAAGATCTTAGATCATATTGATTAAATGATAAAAATCTAACAGGGACATGACAATGTAAGAACTTTGTAGTAAGTTATTAAGCTTACTTTGTTATGCCCCCTGCATAATTGATGAGAAGCCAAAGGTACATCGGTTCCTCAACTGTTTGCCCCTCATGCTTAAAGAACATATTGAATATGACAATCCAAAGACATTAAAGAAAGCAATGAGGAAGGCAAACTTCTGTTACGACCAGAATAAAAATAAAAGAGAAAATGTGCCTACTTAGAAGAATAAAAGACCCAATAATTATGATCCTAAAAAATAACAAAATAAATTTCATAAGGATTCAGGGAATAACTACAGGGGGTACCAGGGAAATAATTATAAAATTTTTTAACCCCAAAAATCTGTTGTAAAAGAACCTTCAAATGTTCCTAATAAAAACTCAGCACAGAAAGAACCTGTAAAATGCTCGGAGTGTGGAGGACCTCATTACTTTAAAGATTTCACAGTGAGGAAAAAGAATTTTAATGTGCATTCTATACAAGAAACAGTCATAGTTGAAGACATGGCACAGAGCATGCCCAGAATCTGCGCTGCACTGGAAAATCGACAAGCATAACACCAGACCTCTATGGTCGAAATTGAAGGTATGATAAACAATCAACATGTCTCTGTCTTAATTGATCCAGGTGCAAGCTTGAGTTATATTTCACCTAGAATAGTTGATTTATGCAAATCAGTACCTGAAAAGTTTGATAAATCTTGGCTAGCATAGTTAGCCACAAGTACGAAATGAAAGGTTACTAGAATTGTTAGAAATTGTAAGATAATGTTGAATGATTTCCTTACGCATGTGAATGTAAATGTATTACCTTTAGGATCCTATGATCTATTAATAGGAATGGATTGGCTAGAAGAACATAAAGTTTTGATAAACTATTTTCATAAAACATTTACATGTATATATAATAATGGAAATAGTATAAAGGTGAAAGGAATTCCTAGGAAGGTAACCATCATAGAAATTATTGTTTTGCAAATGATGAGTCAGTAAGAAAAGGGTGTAAAGTATTCGCAGTTTATATAATGAATGATAAAGAAAATGGTATGAAACCTAAACTGGAAGACATACTTGGTCTAAAGGAGTCCGAGGATATCTTCTCGTAAGAAGTCCCCGGACTTCCTCCAAAGAGAAATATAGATTTCACAATCTATCTGATACCTAGAGCAGTACCAACATCGAAAGCTCCGTATCGAATGAATATAATTGAAATTACAGAACTAAAATCACTATTACAAGAACTAATCGATGAAAAGTACATTCGACCAAGTGTCTCTCACTGGGGAGCATCAATCTTGTTTATGAAAAAGAAAGATAGAACACTAAGATTATGTATACATTACAGGAAATTAAATAAAATGACTATTAAAAACCAATACCCACTTCCCGGATAGATGATTTGTTCGATCAGTTTCGCGGAGCAACTATCTTTTTGAAGATAGATTTAAGATTGGGTTATCATCAAGTGTGAATAAAATATGAAGATATATTTAAAACAACATTTAGGACCTGTTACGGTCACTATGAGTTTGACGTAATCCCCTTTGGGTTGACAAACACATCTGCTGCGTTAATGTGTTTAATGAACAACATCTTAAGTAACTATCTGGATAAATTTGTGGTTGTCTTCATTGACGACATACAAATCTACTCTAAGAATGAACAAGAACACGAAGAACATCTAAAAATAGTTTTGTAAGTATTAAGAGAACAACAACTTTATGCAAAGTTCAGTAAGTGTGACTTTTTCAAAGACAAGATTCAGTACCTTGAACACGTAGTGTCCAAGAATGGAATCGCGGTTGATCCAGACAAGGTAAAATCCATCATGGAATGGCTGGTTCCTAAGAACGTATATGATATCAGATCATTCATAGGGATTACAGGATACTACCGGAAGTTCATTGAAGGTTTCTCTAAGATTTCTTACCCCATAACCTCATCACAACGGAAAGGTAAAAAGTTCGAGTGGACTAAAAAGTGTGAGGACAGTTTTAACAAATTAAAACACTTATTAAGCACCGCCCCGATCTTAAAAATTGTTGATCCATTCAAGGATTTTGTCGTATGTGCCGACGCTTGCAATGAAGGGTTGGGTGGAGTCTTATTACAAGACAATTATGTGGTGGCTTATGAATCCAGAAAACTAAAAGATCATGAGAAAAACTATACGACACATGATTTAGAACCTGGAAGAATTTTTTTACTTTTGCCAAACAACATAAGCCTTAAATATGTATTTGATCAACAAAATTTGAATGCAAGACAAGCCAGATGGTTGTCTTTTCTAAGCACGTATGACTTTGAAATAAAGCATATTAAAGGAAAAGAAAATAAAGTGGTTGATGCTCTAAGTCGACATGCAAATTTACTGTTTACAAGCAGCAACTATGAATCTGATTTGGAAAATCAGATTCTAAGCGCTAGAATTTCTAATAAGGAATATCAAATCTTAAAAGAAAAGATTGCTAAAAATGAACAAAATCAAATAAAAACAGATTTTAGCCTAAACCAGCAAGGTATATTGCTGCATAAAAACAGGTTGTACATACTAAACATCATAGAAATTAAATTGATAGTCATGGATGAACTACATAAAAGACCATACTCAGGGCATTTGGGTTATCAAAAAATGATTACCATGATCAGAAAAAATTTCTTTTGGTCGAATATGAAAATGGAAGTGGCTGAATACTTAGCTCGTTGCCTTGAATGTCAACAAGTTAAAGCAAAATATCAACATCCCGCAGGATTGTTGCAACCACTACCCATTCCAGAATGGAAGTGGGAGACCATCAGTATGGATTTTATCATTGGACTGCCCAACAATTTCAGACAACATGATTCCATCATGGTTGTTGTGGACAAATTAAGCAAAGCTGCACATTTTATTCCTATTAAATATAAGGCTGTTAACATTGCAGATATTTTCATGAAGGAAATTTTCAAATAACATGGTATATGGAAAGTGATCATCTCGTATAGAGATGTAAAATCTACAGGTAACTTTTGGAAAGCCTTATTTAAAGGTTTGGGTACGCAGTTGAATTTCAGTATTGCTTATCATCCACAAATAAATGGGCAAACTAAAAGAGTAAATCAAGTTCTAGAGGACATGTTGAGAATTTATGTCATGGACAAACTAGGTAAGTGGGACGATTACCTACATTTAGTGGAATTTTCATATAATAATAACTTTCAAGTTTCTACAGGTATGAGTCCATTTAAAATCTTATATGGGCGTAAATGTAATACTCCAATCTCATGGAGTAGCCCTGTTGATAGATTAATGTTAGGGTCGTATTTATTAAAAGAAATGGAGCTAACTATGAAACAGGTACAACACAATTTGAAAACTTCCCAAGACAGGAAAAAGAGTTACGCTAATCTAAAAAGAACTTCTAGAGAGTTCCAGGTGGATGATCATGTATACATAAAGGTAAAGCCTAAGAAAAGCTCTTTGAGATTGGGAAAGTATTCGAAACTAGTGCCCAAGTATTGCGGGCCATTCAAAATTTTAGCCAAAGTGGGGTCGATCGCATACCAGTTAGCCCTACCACCAAATAGTAAAGTTCATAGTGTATTTCATGTTTCTATATTGAAAATATATGTTCATGATGTTTCTCATGTGATTGAATGGATTGTGATCCAGGTGGAAACCGAAGGAGAGTTCCAAGTGGGACCAAAGCGCATTCTCAACAGGAGAGAAATTTTTCTCTGTACGGTACCATCAGACAAGTCATGGTGCAATGGAAGCACCTTAGTCCGGAAGAAGCTACTTGGGAACTGGAAAGTAATATGCTAGAGGCATATCTAGTTTTGTTCCAAGAAGATGTAATGTAAGAATGAAACAAAGTTATAACATCAAGGACGATGTTATCTTCTAAGGGGAGGTGTATGTAACACCCCCAAAATTAATTAATTAGTATTATTAATTCTGTTGGAAATACTTTATCATTGTTTTATTATTTTTGATAGGAAAGTCAAGAATAAGACATTTTGTAATTAAAACAATTTTATTTAATAGAAATTCTGAGAGGGGGACAAGAGTGGATATAGTTGTTGAAGAGTGTTTACTCACCCATAAGAGGAAAAGACAAGTGGCAAGAGCCATTGAGTGAGAACTCAATATGTAGGAGGCATCGTCCCCAAAAACCAGGTCTGCACTCTTAGTTGAGTGCTAAAGAGAAGGAGGCTCATAAATGACTAATTCCTAGGAAAAATACTATATAATAGTATGTCCATGAGCAATAGGAGGCTAGCATTGGATAGGGATTAAACATCTGTGAAATGCAATAAATGGTGCATTGATATTTTTCTCTTATGGTTCAACAAACATGCTTGGGGGTTCTAGAGCAAGTAACTTCGCTGCTCTGGGAGTTGGTTGGGAGGAACGACATCTCCACTCTTGTTTTCCCAGTGTTGGTGCCAAGTTTCTACTTTACATTTTAATGCTGCAGAATATATATTCCTAGATTTGTTGTAGTTAAAATCTAAATTGTTTTTAATTAGTTTACGGTTGTTATACTTGTATCCTGTACCTAATGGACTGAAATCATTTATCTATAATCTGTATTGTATAATTCTATATTCGACTGTAAGATTCCTATATTCATTGTTTTCCTAAATATCTCCTTAATCTGCAATTTCAAAATTAAAATGTCGACTGAATCTATGATGTCTAGATCTGCAATTTCCAAGTAAGCGAATGAAATATATGTACATTGTATTCATCCAAATATTCTAAATGAATTTACAGGTTCAGATTTTAATATATTATTACTTAGATCTGTAGTAATTAGTATAAGTATAGGAGATACTAGGGCTAGGTCATATAGATCTCGCCTTCTTGTCAAACGAATGACCTAGACAACAACGTAACAAACTGTGATTACAAACAGAATTCTTCTAACTACAGGTATCCTAGATATCTGGAAACTTTACAGATTGATGAAGAACAAATTCACGGATCGAAGATCCTTAATTATGTATTATGTTTATAAATCATTCCTATGTAGCAGACATGAGGGTTTGTTATATTAACCTTGATCTATTATACAGGATCGCATCACTAGTGATGGGATCGAATCCCTTAAAGTTTACAATACAAAATAATGGTCTGGGAATCCCTTTAATTTCCCTTAGCAGGTACCGATAATAAAACAACTGAAAGACATTTGATAGAACTGAATGATAATTTTAATTATCAAATCTATTATCGAAATGGGGATCAATCAACATAGGTAAACATTGTAAAGCGAAACCGTTGTTGTAATTTCCACACACTCCTATAATCGTGGGATTGAATCCTTATAATACCCAACAAAATATTTTAAGTCCGATTTATACACGGCTATTTTACCCTAGTAATCAATTATACAAAAGGATCGACATTTCAGGTAGAAACCACATCGTGGTTGCCGAGCCGAGTTTTACTTAACCTCTTTTTAACAACTTTAAATACCCAATATAATTCAACCCAAAGGTAGAGTCTCATTTTGTTTCCATCTCCTCCGAAGTTTAAGTACATCCTACACACTTAGTTTCTTTTCCAAATGTTTGAGCAGTTGAAATTTTCAGTTAAGTATACTTACCTTCTTCCTCTGACAAATCGGAGTAACTTGGCCAGTGTCGTTGACACGTCAGAAGTAACTCACAAGTTTCCACTGAAAGGAAAGTTTGTACATTTATCGTTTCAGCATAACTAAACTAAATCTGTTGCCATCGTCAAAAGAAACTCACGAGTTTCCTCTGAAGCAGTCGAAAGATCTTGCCTTATGTTGCCAATGGTAAGGAGTACTGAGCCGTCGGAACATCTTGGAACTTTCCGTCGAAACAGTCATGTGCCTCGACTTCTAAAGAAAAGGGACTAGGTTGTCGATGCCTTCGGAGTGACTTAGGTTTTCTCGTCGATATGGTCGGTTTGGCTCTTGAAAGATCACCGAAACAATCAAAGTCGCAATTAAATTGAAGTAGCATTCGATATCATCGGAGGTTTTTAAAGAGTATCGCCGATATTATCGATATTTCTATTTCTCTTGTAGTGGTCAGCTTTGGTTTTCGAGCCAAGATCAACCTGTATAAGAATCAACAAGTCATAATAAATTTGGAAGTGAAAATGCATGATGAAACAGATAATAAAGTTCTGAGTTGCAACATACAAGAGAAGTAAGTGGCAGGTTGGGTCAAGACATGTATAGTCTCCCATGCCATAGGCTAGGCCAACCTAACTTAAAGATAAACATCATTTAAAAAGGTTTAAACAAAGTACATCTCCTGAAGAAGTATGGCTAAAGTTCCAGAAGGAACTAGCCATCATAATCATCAACAAATTGTGTAGTAAGCAGCACGACTATATATATATATTAAAATCAATAGTAAATGCAACAAATAATGTTGCTACAATAAAGGTAGAAATAACACATGTAAAAAAAAAATGTGTAATATTTTTGGGTGTGTTACACATAACCACCAAGTAATAGTTCCTCCCGCCGGCCGAGAAGATAGCATGGCCATCACGGTCGCGAGGCTCGATGTCCACACTCTTTAAAATCCATCCAAGCTAAAACAAGTTCAAAGAGATGCAACCAAATAAGGGCACACTAAACCCGTGTTGTCTTGGGTCACCCGGAAAGATCACCCGGCAACAACAAAACTCCAGAAAACCCATCTCAACTCGAAGTATAAGTGCAAAAAGATTCTATTAATCACTTGGTTATAGGACCTATGGCTAGAACTAGAATGAGTGGAAGATGGCTCAAGAATAACTGAGTCCCGTCTTGCAACCATCGAGACATGCATAAAATTATGACCACACCAGGCCACGCCTCTAAAATATGGTCTCAAGATGGAGTGAAATGCAACCAAACTACAACAACTCTTTTACAATATTCCACTTAGAATCGTCCATTGACAACTCAAAGGAAATACAATTATGTGACGCCAAATGAACATGATTCACTCATTTACACACCTTCCCAGGAGCTTTTCTCAACCTAAGACAAAATTTCGCAGCCCAACCGTGACCATTCTGCATTCCTCAACGCTACAACGAACCATTCCTCCTCCCTTAACGCCGCAAGAGACCATCCTGCTACAGTCGAGCAAGTGCATATGGTCATAGCAGAAAGCACGTAGACCAAAGGCATGTGAATCATACCTGAAGCAACGTCAGGAGCATATCGTTGTTCGTTCATAACTCGTAAGTGCAACTCGACATAGTATCCACCATTCAGAACTTGAATAGGCCATATACGCATATACACCAACAGTAGAAAGAACACAAGGTCGCGACCCAACTTCGAACGAATTTACTGTAAATTTGATTTTGTAGGAAGAATTGTGAAAACCTGAGAAAACCCTAGCACAAGCTCTACCTAACCTAGGGTTTATGAGGAGGAGTGCTAACTTAGTGAGGAGGGCTTTAGGTTAAGCAACTAATCTGGTAAAATCTAAGGAGAAACCCTAGAGCACCCTCATAGGAAGGCATGTCGTTCTTGCTAAGGCGACTGGAAAGAGAGCAGTGACCTATCCTAGGGTAAAGTGCAGCTCTAAGGCTACCACTAAGACTTTAGACATGCACATCCACCAACATCCAACAAAAAGGTAAGAAGTCTGACCTCCTTGTGCTTGTGTTTATTCAACAAATCGAAGCATCACCAAAAGCAAAGTTTCACCAAAGAATTACCAGAAAACAACTTGCATTAACCAGAAAAATTCCTCACCATGAGCACATCCATCCATAGAAAACCGTAAGTAGGGTAAAACAAGTGCATAGTTTATTATCCCATCAGTTCTCATTTAAATTGAAAGTGAGGAGATCTATTTATATGATCTCACACTCACTTATCCAGGCTTACATGCCTTAAAACAGGTAAATTTATAATATTTTAATGTCAACTTAAATTTAAAATAATAATGCCAAAACATGCTCCAATAAGCGATTCGCTTCAAATGAAAGACTGAAGCGGGCTGGAGGGAGGGCGTTATGCCCCATCTAACCCATAGAAGAGTGTAAAATCCCTCAACGCCCTCCTCAAAGCATGGAAACAACCTGGCATGGAGGATATCTTTCTCTGAGGAAAGAAGGCCAGGGAGAGCAAGGACGCACTAACTGAAGGGTCGGGAGGGTGCATGAAGTGGTTGTAGTTGAATACTAGTGTCTCATGGCTGAAGCAGAGGCCACTAGAGCACGCAAGAAAGGAATGGGGCCATGAGACCTAATAGTCAACCTTTAAGGGCCCCGGACGCCAACCCTGAGGTTAAAAACCTCTCTAACGGGAATTCAACAATGCCATTAAGCCATAGTACCTTTAAAGGGGGACCAAAGGGTCCGACCATGACTGCCATCGCTCAGTAACACCCCTCCTAGTCGAAAAATTGGCCCTCTCTCCCTCGGGTACACATGAAGGTGCGTTGGGTACAAGTGCAGCGTAACATGAACCAAACTCATACTATAGTCAAAGAGGTTGAGGTTGATCTTAAGGTAAATCTAGATTCCAAGGGCACATGAGGAGGCCTACATGCCCCTAAAACCAAGGGTCTACTTTTAAGATCTATGACTTCTTTGATTGACTTGAAAACAAAATAATGAAAAAACCTCTATCATATAATTGAATGATGAAACATCCCCCCCATTCAACTTTCAACCAGCCCATGATTGACTTTGTTGATTACCAGAGTCCATTAAATCTACAAAAAGGCCCAAAATTGACCAACACTCTCTTAAATCATGTTGAAATGAATAATTAATGGATTTGGGTATGTCTCCATGAAAATATAATTTCTTCATCAATATGAAACAAAGTGAGGTTAGACCAAATTTATGTTAGTTTTTCATCATATAAGCTAGCATTATGATCTTAGGATCTTTTCACTGAGAGAATAACAAGTACATCAATAAAACATAAGCACATCACAAGAGACAACAGACACAAAGAGTTTTCCTCGGGGAAACCATAAAGGAGAAAACCCCGCAACTTCGTCAGAGATAGAATCAACACCAAAACAGTAAAAGCCCCAAAACAGTAAGATGCACTCCCGACAGCAGTAGTCTTCTTCTTGTCTAGTCCCAGTGTATTTCCTTCCTCACTAATGCGCTACACTTGAGTGAGTGAGTGATGCAAATGATAAATAGAGAGGCTCTCACTCTCTATTTATATTCTTCCGTTCACTTGAAGTGCACTCCAACATGTCGGCCTTACTTAACAATTACTTACTAGAGTCGACATCTCTAGGAGTGTCTAATAACCCTAGTGCCCCACCACTTGTGGGGACTTTGCCTCCTTCAACCAATAGGAGGGTAACACAATGGTGGGGACTATTGCCCCGACTTACAATGACTCACCTAGGGTCGATTTCACTAGGATAGTCTAATAACCCAAGGGCCCCACAACTGTGGGGACTTTAACCCTTGACCAATAAGAGGGATACCCACAATGACTTGACATGGCTTTCTCATTATAGAAACTTCCCGGAATAAACGTCGGGGTATGACATGACTCAAATACAATACAATACATCCCAGAATAAACATCGGGTTACAATACATAAGAAATACGGATGAATACATTTTGAAGTTACAATTACATCAACACTCCCTCTTAACTAGGAAGGTATTCTCTCGACACAATTTATTAGCACAAGTCTTCTTCTCTGTATCATCTGAATCATCATCAACTTCTCGTCATCTTCATCGTCAAGTCATCTTCATCTTTAGTCATCTTTCATATGGATCTGAATCATCACTCGATCTAGATCATCGTCACTAGATCATACTCGATCTGGATCATCATCACTGGACTGGATCTGGATCATCACTCAATCTGGATCTGGATCTGGATCATCACTCGATTTGGATCATCACTGCTGGATCTGGATCATGACTCGATCTGGATCTCTCAGAGTCATCATAACTGAATCTGGATCATAGCTCGATCTGGATCATCATCTGGTCATCATCAAGTGTGTGTTATCTCGTCATAGGAAGTTCTACAGAGCCGGCCTTCTTTCATGCTGGTTGTAGGCCTAGCCATCAGGTAGGTCTTTGCCCAACACTTACATCTAACCTACTCGCTAGAAAGGCACGCCCAGCAGTTACATCTGACCTACTTGTCAGAAAGGCACGCCCAACACTCACATCTGATCATGTAGTGAACTACAATCACATCAGAAAGGCCCAGCACTCACGTTCACCAGCATGGTGGGCACATCTATTACCATATGTGAAATGGATTCAACACTTATATCTGACCTACTCATCAGAAAGGCATACTTCCATCCAGGCGGGAACACATCCTACTCACAGTGATGAAATATTTCCATACTTTCATCCAGGCTGGAATCGCATCCTACTCACAATGATGGAAGATTTTTGCACTTACATCTGACCTACTCGTCAGAAGGGCATGCACTCACATATGACCTGGTAGGAACTGAATCCTACACCCTCGTTAGAATGGCCTCCAGTCCCAGACTGAGGTACCTGGTAACGGACCAGGTGCCTCCACTCTCCTGGAGAGTGGCAGTTGCCCTTACATCTGTCCTACTCGACAGAATGGCCAACACTCACATCTGACATGGGAGGAACCTAATCCTTTATCCATGACATAATGGTTCAGCCCTTACATCTGACCTACTCGTCAGAATGGCTCTCTCAGTCCCAGACTGAGTGTTCTTGGTAACTGACCAGGTACCTCCATTCCCAGAATGGCAATCAGCACTCATATCTGACATGGAAGGAACTAAATCCTCTCACCATGACAGAATGGCTCAGCCCTTATATCTGACCTACTTGTCAGAATGGCTACGGATCTTAGCACTCATATCTGACATGGAAGGAACCAAATCCTCTCACCATGACAGAATGGCTGAGCCCTTACATCTGACCTGCTCGTCAGAATGGCTTTAGAACTCATCACTTTCCCTTGGAGGAAATCTCGATCTGGAGAACACCAAGCTTCTCTTTGAAGTACTCGAACTTCAGCCTAGCCAATGACTTCGTCAATACATCGGCTATCTGTTCCTCCGTCACAACATACTGGAGCTTCACTACTCCTCTCTGCACCATATCCCTGATATAGTGATACTTGATCTCGATATGCTTCGACTTGTCATGGAACACTGGATTCTCTGACAAATTCATGCAACTCTGGTTGTCACAATGTATACAAGTAGCATCCAACTAGAGATCAAATATATCAGACAGTAGCTTCCACAGCCATACTGCCTCACAACTAGCTGAACAAGCTACGACATACTCTGCTTCAACTATACTCAGCGCCACACAGGATTGCTTCCTGCTAAACCAAGAGATCACACCTTATCTCATACTGAAGCAACATCCTGAAGTACTCTTCCTGTCGATGGCACTGCCTGCCCAATCTGAATCAACATAACCTTCCAAGTTAATCTTTTGATTCGCATCGTACTTGAGCCCATAATCAACTGTACGCTTCAGGTACCTCAGAACATGCTTTGCAGCAATCAAGTGAACACTTCTCGGATCTGTCAAGTACTGGCTCAAGGTGTTCACAGCAAAGCAAATGTCTGGTCTCGTGTTCGTTAGGTACATCAAGGAACCAATCATCTGACAATACATCGTAGCATCAACCAACTCTGATGAAGCATCACTCAATAGCTTCATGTTCGATGCCATAGGTGTGGTCATGTAGTCTGTCATCCTGAACCTATTCATGATCTCTACTGCATGCTTCCCTTGTCCATAGTGCATCGACACATAACAGGAGCATCACTGGTCTTCTGCCTTCAATCTTGAAGCAAAGGTTGGAATCCACTTTACTCTCAGTAAAGCCTAGAGTCATCAGTAATCTGCCCATCTTGTCGTACCATGTCGAACCTCAAGATCTTCCCTCTGAAGCGAAGCATCATACTCCCTCTATATTCTGTACTCTATGCACTGAAACATTCTGTACTGGAGTGACAAGTAGTATCCTATGCTACTAATCTTCTATGTATCCATCTAGGACCACTGGATACCAAGATCCTCTATCTTGAACTTTTTCCAAGGTTCATCTCGCACCCATCTGTGAGCTTGTCATCCTCTATCGACCTTGTAGCAAAGCTTCAGATCTTCATCAAGCTCCTCATGTATGTGTTTCAATTCTTACTGGCTGCAAATGTCTCTTCGTAGTCTAGGCCTTCTTTTCGTGAGAAGCCTCGTGCTACGAATCTTGCTTTGTATCCCACGATGTTTCCATCTACTGCATGATGGAGCTATGAACTTCTCTTCAGGTCTCGATACTGCGCCCTGACATCATTCTTCTTGAACTGGTCTTCCCTTTCTTCTTGGTGGCTGGAAGGTTCTGCATCAATGATGTCACTGCACTCATCATATTATTCTTCATCTTGAACTGTTGTCAGTTGTTCTTTGGAACAAGTTTCATCCTTTTTTGCTTGCAGTCGATTATGTATGCGATCTTTCCTACAAGTCAAATGCATTTGTATGGTTAGAACATTTTATAGGGAATATTCATACTGGCAAATACTTATGCATAAATATATGATCATGCAACTACTTTATCCAATACAACATTCATCCATATCTCACGGAAACTTTCTAGATGCCTTCCATCTCTACCAGGACAACATTGAGATTGTGCACTAATCCAATATGTCAGCAAAGAGGTTTCATTCTAGATAAGTAGCAATCGAGAGTTGTATAGCACCATGAGCTACTTACCCTTCACATGCATATTAGTAGTATACTGTCGTTAATGCAAACATCCTATCATGCATAATACATCAACTGAATATAACAAATGCATAACAAAACAATATTATGAAATGACAATTGAATACTTATCTTTATTTGATTTGTGGGTATACTCCTTCTTGAGCCTTCAGCTTCATCGTCTTACTTATTCATGATAGCATTGTTTCTTACCCAAATGCTAGGATGGATAAGAGGTTCTTCAAGAGTTGAGTCCTTTGTATTCATCATCGCTTGAGGGATCTTCTTTGGATGGTAAGAGCTTGATCTTCAGTTGCTCCCACCTTCTCTTCACGAGCTTCTTCTTATTGTGAGTTCTCTTCCCAAAGTCTACTAAAAGTAATCACTTATTTCTGGCACACATTCCTTGAATGGATGAATCCCATGATCCTGGGAGGCTATTCAAGGTGGCTATCACCACTTCTGCATTCTTGACTTCTTCTTTCACCACTTCAAGTTGTTCTTGATTTGAGAGACTCTTATGACTGCATGGTCTCTACATTCTGGATGTTCACATTCCTCAACTGGTTTCTTGAGGTCATATTCTAATTTCTATTCTTCCCTTCAAATAGCTTGCTCAAGGAATCAAAACATCTTTGGTGTCTTTAAGGAAGACACTTGCAGTACAAGTTGATCCATGACAAAATCAACCATAATCTTGTTGGCCTTGACCAAGTTCTTCTTGTGAAAGGCTTCTAGCCTCATCTCCATCTGAAACTGGAACCTCTCTACTCATGTAGGTGTCCAATTCATTTTATTCACAGAGATCATATACTTCTAGGCTTGGAAGTTGTCAACTTCACCAAGCTTATCATCAAGCGGATGTGATAGATCACTTTGAAATGAGAACCTCAAATGAAAATAGCAAAGGATTAGATCTTACCGATTTGAGGTGTCCATCCTGGTTTCAGAGCTGGTTGATCTAGGGTTTGTCACAGAAACCCTAATTTTCAAAACTTGGAATATTTCAGATCTGATTGGATAGACAGATAGATCTCTTCAAATGGAGCTGTCCAATGTACTCCTTTTCTAAAAACAGTGGAGGGAAGCTCCCGGAACAGGAAGCCCTAATTTTCCAATTTCTTCTGCAGAAATGCCTGTTATTGTTTCTGTGATATCTCCAAAATTATTGCTCCTATGTGTCTACAATTTCGTACTAAGGTAACCTCACATGTTCTTGATCTAACACCGTAGGTTTCATCAGAATTGGTTTCACCATTTGGGATTTATGATCCTTCTCCCAAGGTGACCTGTTACAGGACTGTTCAAAACATCGAAGTTGTACGGAATGCCACGTGTCACTGGTTGATCTTCTGAGTCTGGTATTCATACCACCTCAAGTAAAGTCTTTGCCCTTTCCGTAACATCTTCAAGAATTCCATGTGGACCTCTGTAGCCCAAGATATTGCAATTCTCCCCAGGTGTCCTTTTTAGGGATGAATTCTGGAAGAGACTGGAACCCTAACTTGGACAGATCATATCTTCCAGAATATAGCAAATCTAAGGCTGAAATTTGGACACAGTGTACATCAGGATTTTATCTTCGGCACCTGCAATTTTCAGCTTCTGAAATTCGCCAACCTCAGAATATAGCGAATGTACCAAAACTTATTATTAGTTTTAGTATTTAGGGTTTTTCTAGCTCGGGGTCAAACTAGTGTTTGACTTTCCCGGAGTTTCACCCAACCAAATTTCTTGATCCAGGTCTCTAAACTTCTGTTTTTATGAGGAGAAAAATCCTATGCTGGCTTCACTCAAAAATTCCTCTTCTGTAGAAATCCCTAATTTTCGCATCGAAAACTGAAAATGCGTGGAATCAAATTCCGCTTCGACAGAAAGATGCACCCTTCACTGGAGAGTCAGCCTAGCATACTTTTGCTGATGGGTTGTGGAGAGAGACCCAAAAAGTAAGAATCCCTAGCTTCTGTAGCTGCACAATGTCTTCTTCTTAGGTTAGCTCTGATTCCATGTTAGATTTTCATCATATAAGCTAGCATTATGATCTTAAGATCTTTTCACTGAGAGAATAACAAGCACATCAATAAAACATAAGCACATCACAAAAGACAACAGACACAAAGAGTTTTCCTTGGGGAAACCATAAAGGAGAAAACCCCGCAGCTTCCTCAGAGATAGAATCAGCACCAAAATAGTAAAAGCCCCAAAACAGTAAGATGCGCTCCCGACAGCAGTAGTCTTCTTCTTGTCTAGTCCCAGTGTATTTCCTTCCTCACTAATGCGCTACACTTGAGTGAGTGAGTGATGCAAGGGATAAATAGAGAGGCTCTCACTCTCTATTTATATTCTTCCGTTCACTTGAAGTGCACTCCAACATGTCGGCCTTACTTAACAATTACTTACTAGAGTCGACATCTCTAGGAGTGTCTAATAACCCTAGTGCCCCACCACTTGTGGGGACTTTGCCTCCTTCGACCAATAGGAGGGTAACACAATGGTGGGGACTATTGCCCCGACTTACAATGACTCACCTAGGGTCGACTTCACTTGGATAGTCTAATAACCCAAGGGCCCCACAACTGTGGGGACTTTAACCCTTGACCAATAAGAGGGATACCCACAATGACTTGACATGACTTTCTCATTATAGAAACTTCCCGGAATAAACATCGGGGTATGACATGACTCAAATACAATACAATATATCCTGGAATAAACATCGGGTTACAATACATAAGAAATACGGATGAATACATTCCGAAGTTACAATTACATCAACAATTTAAAGAAATAATTTCAATGTAATAAGGTTAAAATTATATTTGTTTAACTACACATTGAAGCACCCTAAGTCTCTATTATAAAACAAAATAAAAAAGGAAATATAATTATCCATACACATGCAGGGAGATGTGCTAGCTGCTGGCATTTGAATGACTCTAAAAACATGACATGAATCCAAATGAAGATGAGTGATGATGAACCCTAATGGCATACAAGTGACCATAACGACAATGACAACAATGATGCTGTTAATGATGTAATTGTTGATTATGATGATGATGACAACGAGGATGACGATGATGTTAATGCACCATATGATGTATTTGACAATGACATGCACTTGTCCTCGACAAAATTTGAGTGACCTTAGTGGCATTTGAGTGACTCTAAAAGCATGACATGAATCCAAATGACAAATCCTGATAATGAACTCTAACAACGATTTCCTTTGATATCTCTCTTACTACCCCTAATGGAATACGAGTGACCATTTGTTAATGATTTCCTTTGATATTTCACTTAGTACCATTGGTAGAGTATTTGTGGAGTATTTCCATTACTTTATAAACCCTTAAAGCCTCAACATCACATATTCATGGCCAATTGAAATAAGATGAAGGTTTTCCCTCGACAAATGGGGTTTTTGTTCATTTTGTCTCCATCTTCAATACCACTTATCGTTCTTTTTTCCATTTTCCATTTTAGATTTGTTGTTGTGGAGGTTTGTGAATATCTTTATGCATAAAAGAAATGGAGATGCGTCGATAACTTCTTATTTTGTTTGTCAAGCAATGGATCATAATTGTGAGGTTTTATTGATAAGAAATGCACATTTACATGGCCATTATATTTTATAGGATTCTACAGATATTTCTCTTGTTTTATTTGAATGGAATTTAATTTATTGCATTCACTACAAAAAATCACCCCTTTAGAGTTGGTTTTTCCTTACGACGTTTTTGTTAAAAATATGGAGGAATGCTTCTTTAGTTATTCACTAGTGCTAAGCATCAATCAGTTATCTAAGAGACATTGGAATGCCACACTACAAGGAAAAAGGCCTTTGGTGTTGGTCATGCTTGCAACGGACCTTGAAGGGTCATCGCCAATGTCACATATGATGACGGGCTTAAAAGATCATCATTGTAATTGTCTTTAGAGACATTCCTTTAAGGCTTGTCACCAAATCCCTTTTCAATGACATTTTTGTGAGGGTTGTTAAAGGCATGTTGCCAATTCTCTCTTTGTAGTGACGGTACTTTAGTGGTCTTCATTAATGCTCATATGTTGAGGCATGTCATAACATTTTATACTAGAGTTAGAGCAAGAAATGTTAATGCAAAATAAAATGGACTTAGCCAAATTATAAATAGAGTGTGCAATAGGTAAACAACGTTGATGTATTAAGTTCTCATTCAACAAGTTTGCATGCATGAAAAAATCAACTTGTATGAATCCAATCACTTTCATGAACCCAAAGAAATGATGTTCATAATCTATTTCTCATGTAGTGCCCTAATGAAACATATCTAAATTAGTGACATATTTACCTCCCATTCACGTGTGAATGGAAATTCATTAAGAAAAGTTACCTATCTAAAGGTCAAGAAACATATATCAATATTCCTTTTCTTTTAGCTTTCAATAGTATGTGATAGTAGACGTGGCATCAAATATCCATTGGATTCATAGATTTATGTTATATACAAAGAAGCGGTTGCACTCATATGATCAACCTATCTACCAATTAAAAGACACAAAGGAGAATACTGTTGACATGACTGCTTAGAGTGCAAATTGATGTTTCTAAATAGTCCAATAGGCAAGAGTTGCCAAGCCACACTCCAACAAAAAAGTTCATTAGTGAGGGTCATGCCTATGACGAGCCTTTAAGGGTCATCACCAATGTCACATATGATGATTGTCCGTAAAAAATCGTTAATGTAAGTGTATTTTCGAGATGGTCCTTTAAGATTTGTCACCAAATCCCTTTTCAATGACACTTTTGGTGAGGGTTGTTAAAAGCCTATTGCTAATTTCTCTTTGGTGACACTTCTAATGACGATCTTTTAATGTCCCTCAACAATCCTCTTTTTGGTTACTTTTGGTGACTGTATAAAAATGATTGTCACTATTAATCATTCTAATGAATTTTTTATGACACTATGTGACCATTGCTATTGTTTTTGACAAAAGATAGTGATTTAAGACCACTACTATGGAGTCTTTGTTATTATGCGTTTAAGGTCATAGTGGCTAGAGTTAATCAATTTCTTAATAATTTAGGGTGTTAATGGTATTAGGTGCAATATCACTTATTTTGGGGGGTTAAGTGAAATAGTTACGAGTATCACTTATGTCCATGGATTAAGCGTGACATTTATGAATATCACTTATTGCTTCCACTACTTTTACATCCAATGTAGAACCAACACACTCATTTTTTTAACATAATTAATAAAACGATAAAGGAAATTATTTCTCCTTATTATGATTCAATGATTAAACCTTATAATTCAAGAGACTAGGCCAAAAAAAATCTTGGACTTGGTTAACACTCTCTAAATTTTATTTATTTGATTTTAGCAAAGCAGACGATTTATAAGTAGGATTATTAGTTTTTTAAAATTGCTTTGGTTGGATTCCACTTATCATGATGCGACAAGTGTGATTAACTTCATATAGGGCAAGTGAAACTAATAACACTTAAATTGAATTTTTTGGCTAGGAGGCTAGGAGGTTGTGGGTGAGGAGTATCTATTCCACCAAAGATGCACGCGATTCACATTTAGCCCAAATCACATATGCAAGTATTGGTTTACAACTAACATGAGTACAAGCATGAAGATGCCATTGTAAAGAATTGAACCTAATGGAGGCATTGATGAAACCTCACTTCCACTGACTTGGTAAAATATCATTTACATGTTTTTAGTAATTAAATTGAAATAGAGTAATCATTCATTTGTAAGCAACATAAGTTGGAAATTGATAAAAAAACACGGTCTTGTTCTAGCACCCCAACTAATCCTTTTGAAAGGAATCTAAGCTTAAAATCAATTACCAAAATCAAATCCTTAACTGTATCCATAAGAAATGTGGTTAGAGCCCTTAACAAATGTTTAGATATTAATTCAACCCACTTAATCTTTATGAAGTTATACATGCCATTGAAATTTTTAATTCCCATTGTAAAAAAAGATTGAGACCATTAATCAAAGAATAATTCTAAGCAGAACTTCTTAAGGGAATCCATAAATAGGTTACATAAATGCCTAAAAATTCAATGATTTGGACTGAGTGACCATTTTTTTCCCAGAATCCAATGTTTTTTATTTTGCAAAATCAGGCAATATGTCTTCATCTCTCAACAAATTCTTGACGTGATTGGAAGATTGACTCATGAAATGAGGGTTCCATTTAATAATTGTTGAGGGAATTTTCATCCATGGGGGTTAGACCTTGACAAACCCCATAACATCAATACCTTATTCAATACTTCAAAACTGTGACTTTCTTTAATAGAAACTACCATTATTTGTTGTTATAAAAAAATATAGTATGCCACTATCCGAAACAAATGCTACTTCCCTGCAGGAAAGCTTGGTGCTTTCTTAAATTCATCATGCTCTTCTTTTAAATGATTTGTAGCTAATACTACAACAATCCCATATGTAAATGGTTGCTAGAAAAAAATCAAATCCAAAACTAAGACTCCCACATAGAAATAACTTGTGAATAAACAAAATTGATGAGGATAGGATGCATGGAATGCACATGCCTGCATGGATCATGATGCATAAGAGAACACAAATCCTGGGATTGAAATATTTAGTTTGAGTTGAATGCATTTTTTAGGTAAACACTATACTTTCTTTATTTACACTGGAAGTACCCACGGTTTCATATCCCCTGCAATAATGGTCAACTTTCTCTTTTTGTTGTATCTTCTTAAGCACCCCACCCTTTTTTATATGAGGCAAGTCTTTTGAAACTTTTCTCCCCTTGAAAGTATATTTCCTTGATCCTTAAGATCCTTCATCAATCTCACACTTTCTACACACCTTTGTGAATCAAGGTACTTAAGCTAATCCAAACATGATGTTATTTAAGCCAACCCAAACATGATGTTATTGCTTGTTACCCAAGGTTATCCAACATATCTAATTTCTTTATATTCTCCAATGGTCATTAATTAAGTGTGTAATCCTATCCTTTTGGTACTATTGGTTTTGTGTCCATCAAATCATCTTTTCTAGATAAGCGTAATCTCTTATATTTTCCCATCAAGCGTTTTAATGATTTATAAATTTAGATATCCAATAAAAATTATAGTTTTTGAGATCGTTTTTTTTNTTTCTAGATAAGCGTAATCTCTTATATTTTCCCATCAAGCGTTTTAATGATTTATAAATTTAGATATCCAATAAAAATTATAGTTTTTGAGATCGTTTTTTTTTTTGAAACCTAGTTGTCAATGGTGTTTTCTCTATTTTTTAGAACACTGGCAAAAATAAACAACTTTAGAATTGAAAACAAAGAAAATAAAATTTGGTGCCCAAAGTGTCTTTGTTTTTTGGTTCTGGGTTTAGAGAATTGTTAACACTAAAATTAACCAAAAATTGGCGCCCAAAGTGTCTTTGTTTTTTGGTTCTGGGTTTGGAGAACGGTTAACACTAAAACTAACCATGAGATTTTAATCTGAACTTTTCTGGTGTTACATTTTTTTGGTAGAAAAACAAGTCACACAGAAAGCATCTCCATACATAACCGTCCCAACAACAGAACAATTAATAATGAGAATGTTTTTTTTAGAACTTGTATAAAATCCAAGTATCAAAGCCCAGGTGGGACCCTTTGTTCTGTAGCAATAAGTGAGGTGTATGGTCGAGGGTATAGGGCGTAGGGTAGAGTTTCAGGTTCTAGGGTATAAAGGGGACTTTAGATTAGACCTCACGAGCCTCAATTGACATCAGATCCAGGAATAAAATAAAATAGTGTTTGACATTCAAGTATAGCTCCCACCGGTAGTTATAGAGCCAAATACCCTGGTTCATATTGACGACTGGTAATTTATTTAGCTCGGTAGTTCATACAGACAACTGGTTGTTATAGAGTAGACGCGTTGATCGCTACATACACCCATATGGAAGGATCTCTGCCGCTCGAACGATGACGCTTCCATACGACTGGGATTCTTGCATCCCCGGAAATGAATGTGGAAGTATAACTCTCCGGTTGTCTTTGGTAATATGGTTAATACCACTCATAAAGATGCTTTGGAAAGAAATTTCTAAATATAGAAATGGGGTAACCAATCAAATTTGACATTGGATCCAAGTGCAAACTCAATTTGGCATCATGGAATTGTTGGGGTAGTTGATGTGGGCAGAGCCTCTTCTTCAGGTTCAAGATAGGGAGTAACTGTGAGTGGGCTATGAGAAAATGCAAGAGAAAGAACAGTGGTCACATGAACAAGTTCCTAGATTTCCTTCTGTAATAGGCCACAACCAATAAGAGGTAGAAAACATAGTTAAGGCCTTACGCTATGATCAACATCTTGAGCTTCATAGTAATCTTGCAGGAAAGGGTGAGAAATTGTTTGATGCAACTCTTGACGGACTGATGAAGGGAATGTAAAATGTCACGGATGAGTAGAAAGTGGTGGCTTCTCAACTAAATGTTAGTTGTCTGTAAGTTTACTTTACCTAAAATTTAAATTAATCTCTTATTTAGTCATTCATGCATAAAGGAAAAGCTTAGCTTCTAGTCTGGTCTAGACCAAGAGCTGTATTTAGCTAAAGAGATGAATGCTATAGTTTTTCGTATGGGTATTAGTTGAAACTGAGTAATGCAAGAAGAAACCCCTGCATGGTACTCATAGGAGGAATCCATCCCTCCAGTTATTGATCCAATTCATTTCTGCAATCGAGCGAGGAGGGAGACCTTATTCTCATTCTTGTAATGGAGTTAGTCTTGGTCCCATTTTCAGCGCGGCCCAAGTCATGCGATTCAATTTTAGGGCTCCTACTTTCTTGGGCAACAAAAAAGCTAAAAATCTCCCTCTGCACTGTATCCGTGGTTTAATTTTAGTGCTATCCTTAAACCATTAATTCCTGCTACGATAGGCCCTATCCTTCCCTGTTCCTATTACTATAGGAAGCTAGCAAGCAAAAGATAAACGTTTCAGCTAATTATTTAGCACTTTAATGTGCCCATTAACTAGAGGCGCTTGACCCTTTCATTCCTACTGTGATCGGATATGATCTTCTTACAGGAGGTAAAGTCGGTTAGATTTTAGCTTCAAAACAGGATCAATTTTTGCATTTTTGAGAACGTTATGAGCCTCTACAAGACCAAAAAGATAGCTTTAACCAATTATGGTATTTTAATCATAATTTTTCAATGGGGCATCATTGTCAAGGAAATATGATACAAGCATGTGATGCAGATGCACCTAGGTATGCATTTATTTTCAAATCTGATTTTAATTTAGGAGAATACTCTAAAGTAGTTGGGTCTCTCAGTTGAAATATAGATTTTCTTCAAGGTTTTGTTTCCTATTTTTAACAGACAATGAAGAAATAGACCCCTCTCGTTCTGTTGTAAGTATCAAATGTCCTCAGTCAATTCCATTTTATGCAATACCCACTTGAACCTATGGGAATTGAGTAGGTTAGCGAGTGTTTAATTAGGAGAGGGCATTACAATCCTCCTCGCTTGAGATTGCTTGTCCTCAAGCAAGTGCAAACTAGGATGCTGCAATACCTGCTCTCCCTCCCATGTGGCATCCTACATAGGTAATTATTTCCATTTTACCAAGTATTCTTGAATCACCCTATTTCGGAGTTTCCTTTCTCGAACCTGTAGGATTCTCTCTGGAATCGGTACCAAGAGCCCTTCATCATCTAAGAGAGGCAACTTGATGGATGTAGCAATGTGTTTCCCTACTGTTTTCTTGAGGTTGGATACATTAAATACATTGTGAATTTTTCTTTCCTCTGGCAGCTCTAGTTCATAAGCCACCTCTCCAACCTTCCTGACTACCCTATAAGGACCATAAAAGCAAGGTTTTAGATTTTTCGCTCCCTTTTTCTTGAGTGAAGATTGCCTGTAAGGTTGTAGCCGTAAATATACTAGATCTCCTACCTCAAAACTCCGCTCAATCCTGTGTCTGTCTGCATATAGCTTATGTTGATTTTGTAGATTCTCTTTTAGGACGTTAAGAATATCTTAACTGTCCTGTACTCAATATTTTGCCTTTGGTGCTCTGCTGTCTCCAAAATCCAAGTCTGCAAAGTTCGGTGCCTCATACCCATATAGAGCCTTAAAAGGTGTCATCTTAATAGACATATGGTGGGTAGTATGGTAGCAATACCCCCCTAGGTGTAACCATTTAATCCTTGTCCTTTGTTGTCCTGCTACATAATTTCTGAGATACCCCTCAATCCATTTGTTGACAATCTCCTTCTTCCTGTCGCTCTGAGGATGATAACTTCTACTCGTAGCAAGTTCCATCCCTACTAATCTGAATAGCTCTTTCCAGAAAGCACTAGTGAATTTATTGTCACGATCACTGACAATGGTTTTGGGTAGCCCATGGAGTCTGAAGACCTCTCTGAAAAATAAGTCGGATACCTGTGATGCTGTATAGTCAGAAGAAATAGCGAAGAAGTGAGAAAATTTGGTCAACTGATCTACTACCACATATAAGCAGTCTCGTCCTTGTACCTTGGTAAACCTGTAATGAAAAGTCCATCGAGATGCTTTCCCATTTCTGCACAGGTATCGGTAATGGATGAAGTAACCTTGCTGGATGAGTGTGTTCGATTTTAATCTGTTAGTAGATACTGCATTCTCGAACATGTTGTATTACATCCTCCCTGAGGCCTTTCCATGAGAACCTCTCTCTGATCTGTCTGTAGGTTTTCAAGAACCCCTAATGCCCCGATAATGGTGAATCATGCGATGCCTGTATAATCTTTCTCTTTAAAACTACCTATGGGACAATCTATATTCTACTCTTGTAATAGATGATGTCGTCAATTACCTTGTATTTGTCCATCTAATAATTCACAAGCAAATTTGTTTTTGGAATACTCTACCAAGAGAAGGGACCTCCAATATGTAGATATACTCATGAGTGATAATGAGGTTGGTTGTCTGGATAAAGCATCAGCTACAACATTGCTCTTTCCTTTAACATATTCTATTTCGAAGTCATATGCCTGAACCTTGCTGACCCATTTCTGTTGTTGTTCATTCAATTCTTTCTGCTCCAAGAAGTATTTGAGGCTGTTATGATTTGTCTTGATTTTAAACCTGCTTCCCACCAGAAACTGTTTGAATTTTGTTAAGGCATGTAGGATGGCTAGCATCTCCTTATCATATATAGAGTTGTGGTGTTCATAGTCTTTAAGTTTTTGGCTTTTGAATGCAATCGAGTGATGGTTTTGCTTCAATACCGCCCCTAGTCCCTCTCTTGAAGCATCACACTCAACTATGAACGGCTACGAGAAATATGGTAGTGCCAAAACTGGACAAGAACTCATGATTTTTTTATTTTCTCAAAGGTTTTCTATGCCACTTCTATCCATGTGAATGCCCCTTTCTTTGTAAGATCGGTGAGTGGTGCGACAAATTGAGAGAACCCCTTTACGTATCCCCTGCAATATGTGTAAAGGCCTAAGAATCCAGTCAGTTTTGTTACTGTCTTCGGTGTAGGCTGATCCAAGATAGCTCTAATATTTTCCATGTGCACCTGTACCCCCTCTGCACTGATTATATTCCCTAGATACAACATCTCTTTCATACCAAACTCACACTTAGACATTTTTGCATAAAGCGACTGTTCTTCTAGAATTTCCAGTACCTCATTCAAGTGTTTCAAATGCTCCTCCCAAGTTTTACTCTAAATCAAAATATCATCAAAGAATAGTAGTAAATACTTCTGTAACCGAGCCTTGAAGGTGTGGTTCATGCAAGATTGGAAAGTTGCTGGGGCGTTGGTGAGTCCAAAAGGCATGACTAGGAACTCATAGTGACCATAGTGGCAATGGAAGGCTGTTTTTGAAATGTCCTGATCCCTTACTCGGATCTGATGGTACCCTGATCGAAGATCAATTTTTGAAGGGTATTTTTCCCTTTGTAACTCATCCATTAATTCATCAATCCTGGCGATGGGATACATGTTTTTGATGGTATGCTTGTTGAGTGCTCTGTAATCAATACACATCCGTAAGGTACCATCTTTCTTTTTAACCAAAACCATTGACGATGCAAATGGACTAGAACTCGGTTGAATATGTCTTAGTTCCAGTAGTTCCTTGATCATTTTCTCAATCTCATGATTGTACCTTTTGGGATTTCTGTACGGAGTGGTGATGACTGCCTGTGTCTGTTGGGTATATGTTATATTCTTTGCATGTGTGTCTGGAGGGGAGGTGCGCATGTCAGCGCTGTAGATCGACGATCCCAAAGGCACATTCGATGGTGTTTTCGATGCGAGCGCAACGAGCAATTTTTTTTGGCTATTTATAGTTGTTTGTGGCTATTTTTAGAATTTGTCTAAAAATATGTAACTTAATCCCGGTTAAGGGATTGGAGGCTTTTTCTAATCCGGGTTAACGAATTAAGGTATTTGGATGTTGCAGAATACCTATATTTTGTATTGTGAGGATTTCATAATGTAATGAAGAGAAAATAGGAGGTGTGGCTCCAAGGTTTTCTGGTTTTCTCGGTTAGGGGTTTCCAGGGTAAATCTCTGTGTTTATGTGTGAATGATGTGTTGTGGTCTCTATTTTGCTTAAAAGAATATATATGCTTTGCTTCTTTGCATAGGTTTAAAACTTACAGTGTCCCTATCACAGCCACACTTTCGCAAGCGCTCTTGACTCGGCAAAGGTGGCATGCGGCACTGCTAGGAAGGCCGCTTGAGGGATTGCCCGCCCAAGCGCCTATCCTGCAGACCATGCCTTAACCTGTGGAACTATTTTTATCTTTTTAAACTTTAACTCTTCTACTGTTTACTTAGCCTCATTAGCCTTGCCGTCACATTTAACACTTAGCCAAAAACAAGTAAAATGCAACACTAAGCAAAACGCAGTACACAGAGAATAAAGGTGGGTTGCCCAACCTGGCAGAGCCCTTTAAACTTGTATAAAAATGGAACAGTATTACATAACTGGAGTTTCCCAAGGTAGATCTCCTGGTGCATGCCCAACCAGCTGCTACACCCAAAAAATACAAGAGATACAAAAATGTAAAAGACTGTCTCTTTTCCAAAGACGCCCAGCCTCCTCTGCCTCTCCACAATGATGCCACAAACCTCTGTGTAGTTTTGTTCTGTTCCCTTTGATAACCAGCTACTTGATCCTCCTTGATCAATCACTTCTTGGATCTTCTCGCTTGCTTTGAAATGACTTGCACTTCGTTTACTTATAGCCTTCTAGGTGTCTTGCCCATGTCAACTTGCCATCTTGCTTACCGCACAAGTCACCCCTTGCCGTTTCACCAAGTCAACTTCAAAACACACTTGGCCCACTTAACCATTTCGTTGATGTCACCGCACCAAGGTTCACTTTGACTTAGGCGTTCAAGGGTCCACTTGCCGAAGCCTTTGGAGTGACGTGCGCACACTTTGCCGATGAGCCGCGCGCCCCTTACTTTGACTGAAGCACCCATCTAATTGACTGTCGTTCATCGCTAACTGTGCCATCGTGCACGCGCACCCATCGTCCAACTGCTGTCGTCCGCACACCCGTCGGTTTACTTACCAAAGTGCACTTTTGCCGGAGCACCCAATTGTTTGCACATCTGTCCATCCGCACCTCCATCCGCACATCTGTCCGTCCGCACATAAGGGTCGTCCGCACACTTGGGCCACATGCCCACACTAAGGGTCGCGCGCTCGTTTGCCGAACACCTTTACTAACTTGCATGCCCATTCACAGGCTTAAGGGTCACGTGCCTCAAAGGGGTCGCGCGCCCATCACCAATGTCATCTTTGCCAAGGGGCGCCGGTGCTAAGTCACGTGGGCACTGACCTTGGGGCGCGCCACATTCCTGACCTCCATGCCGGTGGTGAATGTGGGCGCTTGCTATCTTTGCCAAGCGAGAGCGCAACTCCATGCCGAACCATCATGTCCATGACACATTGCCCAAGTGTGCCACCACTTAGATGTGTTGAAAAACGTGGCCGTGACAGCCTCCTGCACTTAAAATATTTACCGTCCTGGCAACGTCAACTGCTGCAACCTCTGCGTGAACTCAAGCCACACTGCCGCAACATTTGAGCTGTTCATGATTCAACCGCAGTACTGCTTTCTTGACCACCTACTTCCAACCTGTGCTCCATGCCTTCCTTCCTGTTTCCATTTGTTGTGCACCTCAAGGACAAACCAGTTAGGTAGCTAATCCAACTGTGCGTCTATCACTTAAGACAAACTACCCCATTCTGGAATCATGTTGCCTGTGTTCTTCTTTCAGTGTCTGCAAGCCTCCTGCACTTTACCTTGGCGAAAAACAGTCTTTCAGGCCACCTTGCCAAAGGTGCCTAGGGCCTCACCGCCGTCGCCAAAGACGATGGGCCCAACCACTGCTAGCTCAAGTGAAAAGACATGGGCGGTGCCAGAGGCCACAGCCGCCCGTATATTCCACACCGAACTGTCCAAAGTCGGCTGCGTCGCTGCTGGCACTAAGCTCTTTCAACCAAGCCCAATGCTGTGCAAACCCAACACCATCAGCAGTCCAAGCACTCATATCTACTGCAAGCTCTGTGCGGTCATTTAAGCCAACCGAAGACACCATCTTCATCTGCTGCAACATCTTCTTCGCCCGCTTCTTGGCTGCTTTACTTGTCCCTTCAAATGGCTTGCTTGCCTTGTTGTCGCACGTCTCAATGTGCCTTGACGTCTCTAAGCATGCCAACATTTTTTGCTCTTGAAGAATGCACAACTCTCCCACAGCTTCCTTAGCCATGGTTTCCTTAGCCACTTCTTCTTTTACCGGTTCCAACAACCGCTTGCTTTCCAAATAAGCAAGTACCGCATCAACTTCGTTTGGTTGGCAGCCAACCTGCTGCAACCGCTCTCGTGTCAACTCTTTTTCTGGGATGCCTATGGCATGAATGCAAAATGCCACTATGTCCTCCGCATCACGGGGTGGATCAACTTCTCTGGTGCTTTCTCCATCCAAGACTTCTCCCAAAATCTGCGTTTCCTCTGAAACTTGCATTTCTGCCACAACATGCATTTCCTCCACAACCTGCGTTTCCTCTAGAACCTGTGCTTTATCCAACACCTCCTCGTGTGACTCGGCCTCAAGGTTCTTCTCAACCGAAGTGTCACCACCATGTTTATTGCACGACATCTCAAACATGCCTTTGATCATCAACCTTCGCACATGCTACCGAAAAACCCAACTGTTCCTTCTCATGCTGCCACAAAGGACCCTCTGAAATGCATAAGGCATCAATCTCCTCACTGAATGAAACCATGCATTTTTCCAATGCTGGTAACTTTCTTGCTGTGGATAGATCAGCCTTTACCACCATGCTTGGCTCGCTGTTCTTTGTCGAAACCATCTTCTTCCCTATGCTTTGCTGCGGCAAGTGCCTGCACTTACCCGGGTCTTCGAAAATCTGTACCGAAGTCACCCACGGTTTGTAGCCCAACTTACTTTTCTGCGTCATAGGTAAGCTCCATGTTCCGTCCTCTCCTAAGAACACCAATCATCCTGCATGCGGAACTGGCAGTGCCTTGGCCAAACGAAGAGAGTCCTGTCCCAAGATGATAGAGTGATCATCCAATGGAACAACTTTCAAGTCCATCTTGCCGTGCCACCTTCCAACTTGAATAGGTGCTGCGCATATCTTCCCTGTCACATCTCTTATCGCAGAGTTCGCTGCCTTGAAATTTGTTTGGCTACTTTCCATGTCGCTGTGAAGGGACCCTGCAGTCTTACTGCTCACCAAACTGTGAGATGAACCAGTGTCAACCAACAGAGAAACCCTTAGGCCACTCACCGTCGTTTCCATGAAGTCCAAGCCTTGCTGCACACTTTGCAAATTTGCGTTACGACCCCTTGCCGCTTCGCTAAGGCAAGCTTCAATTGCCTTCACCATCTCAGAAATCTCATTTGAAGGTGCCTCTTCCAGCACTCTTCTTGCTATCAACCTTGCCATAGAATCCTCTCCTGCAACAACCCTTGCCCTAAACGGACAATCTCTTACATAGTGGTTTTGCGTGCAAAGATAACACGCAACTTTCTTCTTTTTTGATTTTTCCGTTTTCTCTTGTCTTGGCCCTCTCTGAGTGCCTTCTGACTTAGCTTTACTTCGAGTAGCCTATGACCGCCGCTCTTCTTTCTCCCTTTCACTTCAAAGCATTTCCTTAAGAACTCGCCCTACTTCTCGAATGCAACCTGCCATCTCTTTCAATGCGGCTGAAACTTGTTCACATCCTGCTGCGAACATTTCACTCAACTTTGCAACCGAATTGGTGGTCTTCCCTTCGACCAAAACTCCTGTCATCTCTCCAAGCGGTTTCAATGCTTGCAAGAATTTCTGCATAAGTGTCTCCTTCCTGCCGAAGTCTGCCATCTAGCCGACTTGTTTCTATTGCTGCGGATCCGTAGACTTCCAGCTACTGCCGAATCCAACCTTGACGTCAAGCCACCTACTTGTCCACCAAACACTTTTCTAAGTGTTGCAGCTGTCGCACTCCCGGAGCGCACAACTTTCCTTAGTCAATCTGCTGAAACGGGTGTTTGCCAAACGCACCACTTCTGGATCACCTACGGAACGCACCCACCTTGGCACACTTCCGTTTTCTTGAGCGCACTTCAAAAACTGATGCTTTTCATTTTTCTGTCGAACCGCACCTCCTCATGCCCCTGCGACTGTCTGAGCACACACGCTTCCCTGAAGCACACGTTTCTATCTTTTATGGAGCGCTTGTCCTGAGTGCGTAGCTCTGCGTCTGTGGAGCGCTTTTCACCTGAGTGCTCTGCTCCTCCTACGAAGCACACAACTTCCTACTACAGTACACGTGTCTTCTGTCTGGGGAGTGCTAAACTGCGGAGCATTGTAGAGCGCCTGCTCCTGCAGAGCGCCCACTCCTAGGGTGCAACCGTCTGCGAAGCACCCAAGCTTCGGTGCGTTTCCATTTGCGGTGTGACCGTCAGTGCGGCATGCTGTCTGCGGAACGTACAACCCTGGGGCATGTTTTGTCTGTGGTGCGCTCGCTACTACAGAGCGCCTATCTGGAGACGTGCTCGGTTGCGGAGCACGCTCTATTTGCGGTGCGCCCTGTCTACGGTGCACCCTGTCTGCGGTGCGCCCTGCCTGCAGTGCACTTTGTCTGCGGAGTACCCACCCTGCGGTGCGCTTTGTCTGTGGAACGCCCGCCCTGCGGTGCACTCTGTCTGTGGAACGTCTAAACTGTGGAGCACCTGAACTGCGGAGTGCTCGCCTCCTTGCGAAGCGTCCATCTGCAGAGCATCTAAACTGTGGACGCTTGTCCGAGCCTGCAGAGCGTTTCTGAAAATTTCCTTGCTGCAACCACCTGTCGCACGAACTTCTCCAAACTTTGGCTCTGATCAAAAGAAGAGCGAACCTATCTCTAGATATGCTCTGATACCACCTGGTTTCCAAGCAGTGGTGAAGAGCAAACCTTGCTCTAGATCAGCTCTGATACCACCTGTCACAGCCACACTTTCGCAAGTGCTCTTGACTCACCAAAGGTGGTGTGCGGCACTGCTAGGAAGGCCGCTTGAGGGATTACCCGCCCAAGCGCCTATCCTGTAGACTACGCCTTAACATGCGGAACTGTTTTTATCTTTTTAAACTTTAACTCTTCTACTGTTTACTTAGCCTCATTAGCCTTTCCAGCACATTTAACACTTAGCCAAAAACAAGTAAAATGCAGCACTAAGCAAAACGCAGTACATAGAGAATAAAGGTGGGTTTCCCAACCTGGCAGAGCCCTTTAAACTTGTATAAAAATGGAACACTATTACATAATTGGAGTTGCCCAAGGCAGAGCTCTTGGTGCATGCCCAACCAACTGCTACACCCAGAAAATACAAGAGATACAAAAATGTAAAAGACTGTCCCTTTGCCAAAGATGCCCAGCCTCCTTTGCCTCTCCACAATGATGCCGTAGACCTCTGTGTAGTTCTATTCTGTTCCCTTTGATAACCAGCAACTTGATCCTCCTTGATCAATCACTTCTTGGATATTCTTGCTTGCTTTGAAATGACTTGCACTTCATTTACTTATAGCCTTCTAGGTGTCTTGCCCATGTCAACTTGCCATCTTGCTTACCGCACAAGTCACCCCTTCCCGGTTCACCAAGTCAACTTCAAAACACACTTGGCCCACTTAACCGTTTCGTTGATGTCACTGCACCAAGGTTCACTTTGACTTAGGTGTTCAAGGGTCCACTTGCCGAAGCCTCTAGAGTGCCACGCGCACACTTTGTCGGTGAGCCGCGTGCCCCTTACTTTGACCGAAGCGGCCATCTAATTGACCGCAGTTCGTCGCTTACCGTGCCATCGTGTGCGCGCGCCCGTCGTCCAACTGCTGTCGTCCGCACACCCGTCAATTTACTTACCAAAGCGCTCTTTTGCCGAAGCGCCCAACTGTCCGCACATCTGTCCGTCCACACATAAGGGTCGTCCGCACACTTGGGCCGCACTCCCACACCAAGGGTCGCGCGCCCGTTTGCCGAACGCCTTTACTAACTTGCATGCCCATCCACATGCTTAAGTGTCGCGCGCCTGAAAGGGGCCGCGCGCCCATTCACCAATGTCATCTTTGCCAAGGGGCGCCCATGCTAAGTCACGTGGGCGCTGACCTTGGGGCACGCCACATTCTTGACCTCCGTGCCGGTGGTGAATGTGGGCGCTTGCTATCTTTGCCAAGCGAGAGCGCAACTCCATGCCCAACCGTTATGTCCACGACACCTTGCCCAAGTGTGCTGCCACTTAGGTGTGTTGAAAAACGTGGCTGTGATAGTCCCCTCCTCTAACTCAATAATGTGCTCGAATCCCCTATTGGGTAGTCGACTCGCTGGAAGATATCTAAATACCCTCTCATGTTTCTTTAATAGTGCCTAAATATCTGCTGGATATTAGGTGTTGTTATCAGGAGGTTTCCTAAAGGTGACATGCCATTTAGCTGCCCATTCTATGTCTTCCTGTCTGAGCACGACCTCCATTCTTTGTGATGGTACTGGTTTGGGGGGATAAGTGTTCATGCCCCTCAAGACTACCCATTTTCTATCCTGTCCCTGGAATTCCATTTCTATTGCCTTGTAATCCGTAGTATATTTTCCTATTGAGTAGAGCCCTTGAACCCCTAATACTACATATGTATCAGCTACATTCACCACATAAAATCAATCGGTCATATTGTAGTTCCCCAATGTGACATTTAGTTTGGGAATCCAATGGTTGCACTCCATGCTATTATTACCTTCTACTGCTATGGTAAATCCCTCAAATTTATTTGTTTGAATACCCCGCTTAGCCACCCATGCTGCATCAATGAAGTTGTGGGTTCCCCCCCCATCAATTAACACACCTACCCTGTCGCACTGTACTACTCTCCTGACCCTGAGAGTATGAAACCTACGTACTCCGTATAATGTAGTAATAACTCCTCCTGGTGTTTCTCCCTGAAGTAACCCCCCCTCTATTGCCATCAATTCCTTAGTTGTTTCCAGTTCGGATTCGTCCCCCTCATTGTCGGAGTACACTTCTATATAGTGGGCCTTTGCCTTCCCTGCGCACCTATGGCCTGGAACCCATGGTTCCTGACAAGTAAAACATAATTTTTTTTCTCAAATCTTTCCTTGTGTCATCGTCCAACCAAGTTTTCTTTGGCCATTCTTATTGGAAAGGTTTTTTGTCTTTGTCTTTTACTGGGAAGTTTGTTTTAAGCTGAAACCTGTTTTTAGGAACTGAGTCTTGTATATCTTTGGTTCTACTAATTGCATCCTATAGAGTGGATGGTTTGTAGGCTTTAACCCACCCTCGTAAAGGTTTTGTCAAAGCCTTTGAAAATAACATAATCAACCTACTCTCAGACACATCTGTTACCATAACAACTATTCTCTGAAACTCAGAGATGAAGGCCTCGACACTACATGTCTGCTTGAGTTGTGCTAACTCTCTCAAATGTATTTTCGAGTCCTTTTTGTCAAACCTATCCATGAGCCTTTGTGTGAAGTCGTTGTAGGAACTGATGGTGTTGTGACCCAACGTCACTAGACCATGGTACCACCACTCATGAGCCTCTCTGTCTAGATGTAAGGTGGCCAATTTAATGGCATCTGTTTCCGTCATAGGGTTAAGTTGGAAGTGAGTATCCAACTTATGGACCCATATTCTCGCTGAACCCCCGTGAGTCCCATCAAAGTTAGGGATGGTTAATCTGCAATTCATAATTTTATGTAAACCCTCTGTTAAAATTCCTTGGCCGGTTCCTGCTTTTCATATTACAGAAGTCTGAAAATGACATGGCTACATGGAACTCATCTCCCAAATCCCTGTACTCCTGTAAGTAAGCTCCAAATGGTTCACTAGGTTCTGCTGGCATGACTGGTCTTCCTGCTGCATTCTCCAGGGAGTGAGGCATAGTAGGTATGCTGGAAGGTTTGTTATATATATGAGGTGTGTTTTTCATATTAGTGTATGTATGTTTCCCGCTACTATTGGTAGATCCTCTATCCACTGGTGAAAGAGGTATACTGCTATGACCTGGTTCTGGCTTGAGAGCTAATCTATTTATTGCATGCAATCCTTCCTTCTACAATTTTGCTAGCTCATTCAATGCACTTACCAAGCTATGAAATTCCAACCTGTATTCCTCTTCTCCCATTTCTTTTCCTCTATCAGAGTGTATACCTATTGGGTCCATGTCTGAATTGGTATTCTCTAACTGAATATCTTCAAATTCCTGCTCCTCAATGTACCTACTCTTCCTTCTCTTATAGGTTACAAAAGTATCTTCTTCTGGATTCATTTACTTTTCATGTTGAAGCCCATAGCTGGCAAGGAACATGCTCTGATACCACTGTAATATCCCAAACTGATATTCTACGGTTCTTTGCTACTAAGTTGTTGTTCATATACTCAATGATGTGCAAAAAGCTGAATAAAAAGTGCATGCATAATTGTCATGCCAAATGGCCCTAAAATATAGCTAATCTGAAAAGATTATAGGGTAGAGATTTTTAGTAAGCAGATGTATACTTACCACTGATAAATAAGCTGATAGTACTCCAAAGATATGATGCATGCAAAGTGTGCCGGAATATAATGTTGCTTTCCCTAGTTTGACACCCAGCTACATGTGTGCCCTCTATAGGAATATAATGACATTTTTGGAGGAGGAGGTTCTTGATACCGCTAAAACTTTGTTGAGATGTTGGTCTTCACCTGCTGGAGGGAATGGTGGTCGCATGCAAAAAAAATTCCCTCCTTGAGGCACTTAGCGAATTGTTTTTCTTTGAGAGGGTGACGTCTCCTCTTCCCCATGAATATGTTGCTACAAGCCCTGGATGTGCTGACAATGAGCTGATGATCACCCAATATGATGTGCTAAGCTTGCTGAGAGAAATGGTGATGACATGCGGAGGAAAAACTAGGCTTAAGGGTCCCCATGAATCCTTCTGGGGTTTTCTAGCTATTCCCCAGCTACAAAATGTGAACCTGCAAATAGATGTTTTGTGGGTGCTGGATTACTGAATACGAAAGAATACGGTGAATTTCGATAGTAGACCTCTGTTGGGTAAAATATGCACTATCTAATTCAACACTTAATTGTCAACCCGGGAAGGTAGCTTGTGAGGTGCAAACACTATATGTGCAGGATTGAAGGCTTGAACTAACCTAAGCCAACTAAAGATGCAAATGCGCTAACATGCAACTATATGATTTTAAACTACATGCATGACTTTCATAATTCAAATGCAAGAATTTAATCTATCTATGAAAACATGAAATTAACTAAGAACTTGAAAAGTAACTATAAATTTAAATCTAATCTAATGTTATATTAATCTATTCTATAAAGGCAGGAAACTGATTAATAACTAAGATTCAAACTAGCCTAATGCTATGCTAATCTATTCTATGGAAGGGAATTGCAGATACCAATCTAGATAGCAGTCGCTTGGTCCGAAAGCGATTTAACTAATGAGAGCAAAACTAACTACTTGCAGCAAATTAGTTGATCTATATTATAAATTGGAGACTATTCCATGTATGCATAAGTAAATACCTATGTAAGAATGCAAGTGTAATTGATTTATGGAAAGAAATGAACTATTTAATAGCAAATTCGTAGAAAGCAAAACAAGTAACTGCGGATTCGTAGAAAGCAAAGCAAATATTATTCTAAAGACCAAGCGTAAATAAATGCGTTGCAAAGCAGTAAACTAATCAAAGCCAACTAAACTTGGATCTTTATAATCAAACTAAAACTAAGTACAAAACAATAACTGGAAATATATTCAATCTGTAAGCAAACCTACAACAGAAAAAAATACTTCTACTCTACCTCTTCAACAAACTATTCCATAAACTAAGGAATCTTAACCAATCATAAAAAGATCATGCAACTGATTTACAACTTGAAAAGTAAACTTACACTAAACTAGGTTATGTGAACTTTTATCATCAACTTCAAAATACTGAAAACTAATGCATCTAATACGAAGGGAAAAATGAAAACAATCTAAACCAAAGATATAATTACAAAACATTACAACAATATTGAAGAAAGAAATCAGAAACCACAATAAACCAAAACACAATACATAGGGTGAAAGGAGAAAAATAGGAATAAAACTTCAATGAATGCTTTAAACGATCTAACCTATGATCCTAAAGATAAACATAACCATTACTTAACCACCACAGTCAAAACATAATCAGAAAGCTAAAGAAACAAGGTTAAAACAAATTGACAATGCTAAGGGCTGAATGAAAGGATGGATAACAGATTGGAACACATGTATGGATGACAGGCAAAACAAGCTGTCTGAATGACATTCTGCACATAGAGAGCACTAAAATGTCAAGAAATCGTTAATCTAAATGATTTTGAGATTAGCCGATCCATGCACATGATAACAAAATGTAAAAGACAGAAATTAAACCTAACTAATGATTAAATTAAATCTATAAAATAACTTAGACTGAATTTATAATTAAAAGACATCATTATCTATTGCATAATAAAATAGAGCTAAAAGTTAAACTAATTTAATCTACAGCTACAGGAAAATTAACAGAACTGGATTTAATCATAAACTAAGCTTGAGCGACTAGAATAATACGGATTCTAGCTAATTGCAAATGAAAAACAAAAAGACAAGTTGAAAGGAGGTATGCATGACCGGTCATTTAAATTCTGAATATGTAAATTGTATTAACAACAAGAAATATATTACAGGAAACAAAAAAACACCATCTACAGGAAAACCAAGTTAAATACTGAAAGTAAAAACTACTTATCTACAGAAAAGAAATAACGAAATATACACAATGAAAAACCTCTGGTTGTTGAGGGGCCCTTCTCAGCAGTAAGGGGTTGTGTTTAACTCAGATCAGTCACCAAAAAAACATGAAAATACTCATCAACAGCTGAAACATAGATTTTTTATTAAACTGAAGCAAAGTTTTACAAAGAGTTTTTCTACTCTCCTCTCCAAAACGAAAGAGGTATTTATATAAGATTACAAGGGAGAGTAGGTCAACCACCATTCTCTAAAAATAGAGGGTCTTCAATGCTGAGAAAACACTCCATTAAAGCATGGGAACAACTCAGAAAAACGACCAACCCAGAAAACGCAATCTAGAACAAATCAAAAAAATGCCCCTTCGATAACTCTTAGGTGGTTGCGATTTTGGCGAAAAAAATTTCTGGGTTTTGTAGATGGATGGACATTCTCAAAACCCATTAAACCATTTGGCGAGATCTTCTTCCACGTGCACGAAAACCAAGGCACAATATGACAGTTTAGCAACAATGACTGCTAAAAGCCTGGGTTTAACATTATTTTGGCAACTGTTGCATAGTGAATTTCGGAGATCCTAGGCTGAATTTGTGCTGAGTTGTTGCATGATTTTATTGTTGGGTGCCATGTTCCATCTCCTTTCCATCCCATAATGTGTGCTCCCTTCTTCACGGTGCGTGCGTTAGTTCCATTTCCCACGGCATGTTCACGACCCGCACAAAACATGAAATCAGTTAGTTATCAAAAAACAAAATATGAAATGACATCAAAAGTTATATTCACTTGGCATGGTCAACATGATATTTTATTGTTTTGACAAGTAGTTTTGTGTTAAAAGGGAATAATATATATTTAAATAACCAACATCATATTCAAAAGAATTTAAAGGAAGGTGGCCATGTGGAGATGAAACTTTATAAATATATAATTTAAATAATTAACAAAGTACAAAAACCCATATTCCACTTTTTAATGAGTATTATATGTGTTTTATTTTATTTGTATATGAGTGGTTTTGAAACATTTATTTATAAATGATTTAATGTTTAAACAATATTTTAATATTAAATTCCTTTATTTGTTTAAATTTAAATTTAAATCAATGTTTAAAATTCATCATCACTTCCTGGTTTATGCATATGCAGGTATCACAGTACTGACAAAAAATAGAAGACGAAGATAAAACAAACCAAGAATCTAATAAGAAACATGACATTAAACCTAGCGTGGAACTTAGGATCGGAAGAAGAGCTGAATGAAAATGTCAGATGAAGTACCGAAATGTTTATCATTTGCAAAATATCGTGTTTAATGCATAAAAAATGGCATATTAAGCTTCATTTACGTTTAGGTGTTTTAATTGATGAAATACATAAAATATATCCCTTTTTAAGGATATTTGTATCAAATTACAGTAAATAGGTAAGAAAATTAATATAAATAAAAACATTATTAAAGACAATTCTGGAGCCCAACAACCTTGATGACCTACCCTAAAAGAGATTAGGGCAGACAGATTTCACCGTCAAAACCCTTGTTAGCCGAAGACACTGTCTTCAACCCCAATTGCTGCTGCTGCTCAAAAACCCGAAATCAACAATAATAATCATAGATGCCTTCTTTGGTCCAATAACCCTTCGTAAATAGATTAGCATGAACTTTTAGGGTTTACGCGTCACTTTTGCATGCATGCAATTCTAACTTCATGTTGACTTTAAGCCTAAAGAAATAAGGCTTTCTTTATCATACTGATGACTTTAATACTGAAAGAGTGTCTCGTTCTGTTCTAAGTATCAAATGTCCTCAATCAATTCCATTTTATGTAGTACCCACTCAAACCTATGGGAATTAAGTAGGTCAGCGGGTGTTTTGGTGCTTAATTAGGAGAGGACGTTACAGTGAATGACATGACAACATTATGCATTTTGTTTTTTTGTATTAGGGAGCATTTTTTGTACATTGTAATTTTATATTAATTTGGTAATTAGAAATTTATTTTATAGATGCATTTTTATGCCTAAATATAAAAATTCAGAGAAATTTAAAGACACCTTTGGGAAGCATGACCAGGGGGATGGGACTTGTGCATGTATTCTCGGATTGGTGAAATTGTTTGTGTATGTATGTGAGTTTAATTTGCAACTTTATATGGGTGTTACAATATTAACTTGACCAATTTCCCTGCAGAGTGTTGTAGCAACACACTGACTTGTTCACATGGTTATCCCAAAGAATATAGACCTAGAATTGAAAGCTAGAGCCAGAGAATATAAACTGTAAATTTTCTTACACAATCCTCTGTTTTCATGTGTCTCTTTTGAATATACATGCAATTTGGTCCAAATAGATATTCAAAAACATAATGGTAGCATGGACTCAACATGTATTAGTATATGCACGCATGTTGTTTGGTCATACGTCATCTACTTCAAGTTGCTTTACCAAATACACATGGTATCATTAGTTAATAAATGAGAGTAAATATATGCATCAAACTTATGTTGTGCAACTTTCAATATTGAAATGAATTGCTTTGATAACTTAATGTTTTGAAAACTGTGTGTAGGTTGGTAGTGGATAGGTTCTATGACCTGGTGGACTTATGGATAACATTTGATGAGCCACATGTATTTTCTTGGACAACATATTGTTGTAGTGGCTAGGCCAACCTATTATAGGTTGCTGCATCTCCCATCAAGGAATTTACAGAAGTGCAATAAACAGAATGACAGTAGCTCATATAAAGGTTTATGATATTATTCATGATACAAGGTATGTACCAAATCATGTTTTTCTTTGAAAATGACTTATATATTACCTCAAAGAACCAATCAGGATAACAATGTTCAAAATAGTTACATCATACAAACAGGTAAATCATGAAAATCCCCATCCACAAAAGCAAAAAAGGCCATCATATGAGCTTAAGCTCCCATAGGGAGGGACTCAACATCAAGGAAGAACATAAATCCCCAAGAGAAAGGGGATGGGGAACCTTATTGAAAGTAACCTTACAATGATGTTTCTACAAAAAACAATTTCAACCAAAAGAACTGAAATCAAATGTAATTTGTAGTTTTCCTTAACCATCCAAGTGTCCTCAATGAGGGCCCCTTTCTAGGAGATAAGATAAGATAAGGTATTTTATTAATGTCCAACAAGTGACAACAAAGTTAGTTCAATAGGACTCCGTGGCACCATGATGCCAAAACAAAGTGGGAGCATGAAGGTGTCTCCTTTAAAAGCAAGTAGTATAACCTAAAAAATCAAAACAAAAAAGGAGAGCAGAGCAGAGCTACAAACAAAGATTGAAACTCATCTTGAAACCTTGACCAAAAACCTCTGGAAAACTATCATTTCCAAAACACATGGTGAAATGTCTCCTCCTTACAGCACATTACACTAGTTGAACTAGTAATGCCAGCTTTGTGCAACCTACTTTTGACAACAAATATATAATGAAGCAATAACCAAACTTTATGTTTTGAGGCACAAGAATTTCAAATGGATTGACACCTCTATAACCATCTCTCTAGTGTTACATGGGGACATGTCCTACAGAATTGGAGGAATGCTCCTCGCAGTCCCCATCCCTACCCCCTAATAGAATTTTCTTTTTGTTTTGTTTTTCCATTATTTCTACTTTTTACAGTGTCTACTTTGTACTATCTAGAAACTAGATCAATGTGTTTAGTCTTCACATTGCACAATGATGAATATACACTAGATGTGTTATTATTTTTGGAAATCTTATTTTATTTTTATAATTTTAGAGATGTTCACCGACACCCCATGAGTTTCTCCTAAATTTTGGGGGCATATTGGCTGTCCCTAATGTGCATTTCCCAACTCTCAGATCCCAAAAACTTGGGAGAATATCTTGCCCAAGACCTAAATGCTGAGGCTTCAAGACTGTTTTTTCTATACAACAAATGCTTTGAGTACTGGATGGTTCAGGCTACAAACCAAAAATTGGCAAACCTTCTCTCTCACCTCTAGTCACACAGGAAATTGGATAATAAGATGCTGTTGGAATTTGTGTTAGGGTAGGGTTGAGATAGAAAATTTAACAAATTTATACTTTAATAAAAAATAAAATCTAAATCAATGCTAGATACAGAACAATATAGCTGTAATACAAAAATAACATATTTTTCATCTCTTTCAGCTTTAACACTCCTCAGTGATCACTATGTTAAATTAGGTCCTTGAGATATCAATAGCAAGGTACAAGAAAAAAAAACAGTCCAATAAAAAAAAAAGACAATGTTGGTTTGGATCTCCCTTATAGTCAGATACCTTTTTAGACTAAACCTTGTCTTTGTAAAGACAAGTCATTAAGTAAATAGTGGAATTACCAGAGAGAGAGAGAAAAGAGTATTGTGGGTTTAGTCAAGTAGTATCCGTCAACCAACCAGTATGGACACCTCAATTAAATAGCAACAGACTAGGAAAAGATGATAGTCTAGACCTAAGTTAACATTCTATACAAAAAGCACATGATTTTCTTAGACCTAAAATATTTCCTAGCACACTCAAATAGTGCAGTAGAGGTCTAAAATCCATTTAGGTAGAGTCAATGCTCCTTCGAGCAGCCTCAAACCATTAACAATATGTTCCATCAAATGCACAGTCCACTAGAAATGCTCATCAGATATCAAGGAAGCTCTAGAGAGGTTGATCAAAGGATCATGGCAGCTCTACAAGAGCTGATCAAAAGTCATGGCCTGCCCTAGCAGGCTGGGAGGAGGTCACGACAGGCCTTTAGAGGTTGTACAAGGAACATGGAAACACTACAAGGGTTAAACAAATCAAACCGCAAAATCCCTAGAAGGATAAACTCAGTCACAACAGCCCTAACATGATGAGATGGGGTTACAGTAGGCATGCACAGCCTGAGATGATAATTAGGTTCTACACCAATAAGCTGAGTAAGACCACGGCTCAGTAGCAAGGATATCACTGTCTGCACAAACAACAACAAGGACATCATGACTCAACCTAACCAGTGGTATGGTGGTCATGACCTACTTAAACAACAACATTCAATATATGATATATGTACCTACATGAGATACTTGGTCCTAGACCAAGAATCTGCTTGGTCCCAGACTAGAAAGTCTTTGCCTCAACCTATAGGATCTTCTTAGTCCCATACCAAGAAAGTGCCCAGTCCTAGACTAGGATACCATAGAGGCATATAGGGGCCCTAACCACATGCTAGGGGCTTTGCCATGGTATCAATGTGCTTGGTCCTAGGCCAAGAACCCCATGAGATTGTTGGGGGCCCTAGGGTACCTTCTAGGGACTTACTCTGCCTGGTTCATTGACCAGGAACCCTAGTTAACTGACTAGGGTACCATCCTCCTTGAGAATGGGTCTCATAGCTGCACTAAATTTAACACTCCCTCTCAGCAAGAGAGGCATTCTCAACAACACTAGACACATCATTGACCTATCTTCTTGATAGAACATACTACACCATGTGCTTAACATAGTGATAACTCCTCTCGATGTGTTTCGACCTGTCATCAAATACAAGATTTTCTGAGAGCTTCAAGTAGCACTTAATATTAGCATGAAGCATGATCTCATACATCCACTTGAAAGTTATAACTGACTTCCTTTGATAGCTGAGAATCACTTTTGATATGTCATCCTTCCAAACTTGTTGTTTGGTTGACTCCTCATAAGTGGACTAATATGAATTAGTGACATGGCTCATATTGGAGCATCCTTGAAGCCTTTCAATAGGATTCTCAATGAGATCACCTGTAGGCTTCTTGTCCTTCTCCCTTTGCTTCTCTAAACAAGAAGTCTCATAGACTTCCCTATCTGAGTCACTGGAAGACTCTCTGGAGTGATGGAAGATCACATCTCTACTTTCTTTTTCTGCAACCCCACTCTGCTGGGGATTGAACTTTGAAGAGCTCGATTAGCTCCCTCTTGATCTATGAATTCTGAAAAGGGTAAAAAATTTGATAAGATTGCCTGAAACCTTATAGAGGTCACCTCCATGGACTCCAATCACAATGGATGAGCTCATATTTCCATTTCTAGGCCATACCAAAGCCTTTCCTTCTGAGAAGGATACAAAGAACCCCTTGTCCTCTAAAACTATCACTGAAAGAACATTCTTCTTTAAACTAGGGACATACAAAATTTCCTCAACACTAATCAACGTATCTAAATCATGCTGAAAGGTAGTTGAACCAGCTCCTTTAATTTCATAGGTACTTCCATATCCAAGTCCCACTTTCTTATGGAACTTCTTGGTTTTGTAAACCACAAGGGCCTTCTTGAATCCAATCATATGCTTGGTAGCTCCACTATATCTCCACCAGGAATCTGATAGGTTGGAGATGTAACCTGTGAGTGCTGAAGCCAAGTAGCATTCTTTTCCTTGATTTTGATCCTTGGTCTCAGCCCTTGATTTCTTTTGTTGGGGTTGTTCTTCTCAGTGTAGCAATTGAAGCATGATTGTTCTTTCTATGCCAATTATTGTTACAAGAAATAAACAATAATATCGGCACAAACTACAAACTAATGAATAAAACTATTAAACAATATCAATGAGGAAAAGAGACCAATGCTGATTTAGATCTCCCTTATATTTCAGATACCTTTTAGATCAGATCTCGTCACTATACGGACAAGTCATTAAGTGAACATTGGACTTACTAGAGAGATAGAGATGAGAGAGTTACATTAGTGTAGAGTACATACCTTAGACTGTTGACCAAACTATTTTGAAATGGAAGAAACTTTCAAACCCTTTCACAGATTGTAGTAGTATCCTCATTAAGACAAAAGTACCTTCTAAATAGACTCAACAACTAAATAAAGTTCACAGTTCCGTTTTAGTAGTCAAAGGAAGGTCACAACCTAGTTTAATGGTTTAAAAATTGTCATGGCTGATCAAGCCCTAGAAGCCCACACAAATCACAGCTTGGATTACAACAACAAACAAGGTCTCGACCCAGCCTAGGAAGGTCACAACAGTCACGGCTTAGCCCTTTAGGGCTGCAAACATGTCACGGCCTACAAAGGAAATGTCACACCAGTCCATGGCCCAGCTTGGGAGGGCCACCACAGTCTACGACCATCTTGGGGATGTCATCGTAGTCCACGACTAGTCCTAGATGGCTTATACAGTCATGACCTAGCCCTCAAAGGGCTCACACAGTAACACCCAACTCCTAAAGGGTATATACAATCATAGCCCATCATAGGAGGATCATACATAGTCATGGCCCAGCTACAAAAAGGTCACAAACCAGGCATAACAGCCCCAAAAAATTGTAAAAACCTTAAAATATGCCCTAAAAATCCCTAAAATAGTCCAAATTCTTCCTTAAAATCCACATTGGTCTCTTTCCTTTCTCATCACCTACTTCTCCTCTTTTCTTCCTTTCCTTCTTCTATTTCTCCTCTTCTCTCCTTTCCTTTTGGACTAATCCCTCTTCCTTTATTCCACTTCCAAGCCTCTAAGTCTACCTCATTCGGCCCATGACCTTCCACTAGCAATCCAAGGGATGCCTTTTCTTACCCTCGACACCCTTTCCTTGGCCTTAAAACAGCCTCATCTGCTCACATTTTCCCTCGGCCCTATTTTATGTGTTTGGTTCTAGGCTGTAACAACCTTATTCTAGCAATATACAATTTGCAAATTCTATTTGCAGACTATCTCTAAACACTACCCTAAGCCTCCACCTGCACACATAGCAAACAACTAGTTGGTTGAGGTTAAAATTGGTGATAAATAGCATGTTTCGGATGCGCACTACCTAGGGCACTTCCTATAGTACATTTCAGACCCCATATGCAAACACATGTTGTTATCTTTCCTTTATTGACATGAATGGACAGTCTTACAACTGTCTGATAATTGCATAATGAAATGAGGGATGTTACATGCATTTGATAGGACTGTCACAAGTGTTTGGTGCTGTGTTTGGATATATGACAGATATAAAGGATTGATCTATTTTCCAATTAATAAGTATCTCAAGAATGGATAATTGCAACTACCTAGATATAAGGGCTACCAAATCAACCCTAGCCCATCACTTGCACACTCATCAGGGCTGCTCCCCTCTCTTATGTAATTTATTATTATTTTGGAGGAGTTAGTCCATTGTTTGAAATGTGGCAAAGTTGATCCTTGATACTTACATATTCTCCCAAGAACATGGTTGTGTGGGGGCTACTTTACAATGGAGTTCTATATCAAGCCCACTGTTTGCACCCTTCTCTAGGGCACACCTTCTTTGTACTTGTTATTAGTAAGAGTTTGATTTGGTTCAAGAATGAAATGGACCTTTGCTCACATGTGGCATCATTTAAGAACAGGAGCACTCCGCATTTGAGGCTCTTTGTGCACACATCTCTAGGTCACATGACTCCAAGAAACCTTGCAAGTCATCTAAGAAAGAGTGCTCATGTTAGGAGAGGACAAGTGGCATGTTGGTGAATATGTCAAGCATGTTTGAACTCTTCAAGGCTAACATCCTAAGGTTTTGGCCTCATTTTATTAATTTTTGTGTTGGTGGTAGCTATATGGAAACCTACAAAAGAATAGCAGATCCTCATTTGCAATGTGTTTCTTCCATTGGGGAGAAATGTCCTAGGCCATTGGGTTGAACGCTGAATATACATTTGCAGATTTGGAGCTAGATTTTGGGATATTCAAGGCTATCATTTTGCATTATAAGGTTGTTGTCATGAACTATTTTTTACTTTTGCCAGTTAAAAAATACTTCCGCTAATATAGTGTTTATTAGCCATCATAGGAGGGTTGTGAAGAGTGATCTGTTTGTGCTCTTAAGACTTGATAATATCAGGTCTGAATTGTGCAATGTATGGACTGATTATTCAATGGAATATTGTCTCTTTACTGGATATATTCATATTTGATGTTATAATTTGAGGCACATATATAATGGATTTGCTGTAGTATATTTTTGAGCTTTGTATATTGGATGTAAGTGTAAATTGCAAACCTGTTATTGCCAAGCCTTAAAATATTGTAGAAAAAGCTTGACATGCCTAATCAGGGATTTTGGCTCAAGTGAAAGATACATTTTTGCTAAGCCTATAAACGAGGAGTTCAACAATCAGCACCATTGACATCGGGTTACATGGAGGGCTTGGTGATTTTGATTAAATGCCATTCTCATATTCTCATACATTATAGAATCCAAGGGAAAATGTACAATCCTGCCAATCTTGCAGTCATAAAAAGTGTTGTCTACTGAATTCCTACTCTTCATGTGAAGTTTGATGAGGTTGGAACCACTATCAAAACCATAGGTTCTTCTCAGATAGACTCAAACCCTAGCACTTCAATTGTCCTCTAGGTTTTGTCTTTCACAAACCCCAACCCTTCAAGTATCTTCTTGGTTTTGTCTTTCACATAACCTAGCACCTTCCTTGCATAAAGACAAGTATAAAGACTCAAGGCAAGGTTTTCTTCAAGTTACAATTGATCCAATCAACTCTCACATGATTCTACATGAATACTAGAACTAAAGACACTCTCCTTTCATATATAATAGGCGAGGGAGGCCAACAATAGTAAACTGGACTAAATCCACAAGCAACCTAATCTATTGTCAAGATAGGGTATCCACGTGAAGTGTGCTCTGTCCAAGGTGTACACATGTTGAGGCAAGGCTCCTCAAGGGGTGTTCTCTCAAAGCATGGGGTGCATTTACATAATCCTTTTGTAGAGACCAAACATATAGGGATTAAAAAAACTAAGAATTTAAAATCTTGGGAGGACACTCCAACAAAGGACACTAGTTGAAAAAGCTAATGGGAATGTTCATACATTTCCACTAGCAATGGATTAGTTTTAGTATTTAGAAATAGAGAGAAAAATCATTTCCATGTAAGCAATGAAGAAACCCCAAGACACTCAATATACATAGGTACCATTGTTCTCTAATATGCAAGGCATTGTAAATGAATAAATTGATTGTATTAGATGATACAACAGGGTTGAAACTTGAGACCTCAGATATATAGGTCTCAAGAGTATAGAGTAATGCTATATCAGTTTGCTCTGCCAATTATGCTACTAACATAAGGATGAATCCCAACCCACACACAAGAGGAGAGTCACAACTCAATGGGGCTACATGTTGACCACAAGTCAATAGTTGAGGAAACTAGACAATAGGATGTCCTCACAAGAGCTCAAATGTCACTATGACTAATCATCAATCCTACCACAAATACTCTTGATAGTGCCCGTCAATTCAAGATCCCACCATTGAGATTATACACTTCTTCGTTTTCAATCTGTAGTGTTGATTTTTTTGAGCAACATCGAGAGCCATTCTCTTAGGAGAATGGGGACATCTGGTGCGGAACCAGGATGTGGAAGCAATCCAGCACTAGGGCACTTAGACTAGAGTTGAGTGACCATTATGTTGAATGAAGACATTTGGTCAGGGATCGGGATGTGCAACTAGTCCAACAATGGGGGACTCAACCTAGAGTAGAGTGACCATTCTGTTGAATGAAGACATCTGGTCAGGGACCAGGATGTGGAACCAGTCGGAGACTCAGCCTAGAGCTGAGTGGCCATTCTTTGAATGGAGGCACTTGGTTAGTTACCAGGAATTTAACCTAGTTCAACACTAGGGACTCAGCCCGGGGCTGAGGGCCATTCTCTGGGAGAATGGAAGCACTTGGTCTATTACCAAGTATTTGACCTTGAGTCAAATTATGCAGCCTATGGCTGAGGCACCTGGTCTCTTACCAGGATATCACTATAAGCCCCAGACTAGGTATGGGCATGTGAGACACTCTGACCCTTGATCTGTGGGCTTTGTGACCTTCTCCAAGGCTTAGCTACCCTTGGTTAAGACATCTAGTACCCGATCTTGGTGTCACATAGAGTGTGAGATAAAAGCATTAGTAATTCTCTCTATTTATGATGATGTACTTTGAGTGGTGATGAAGGACCACCTTGACCACTTGTTCTAGCCATAGGGCACTTGAAGAAGGCTAAAGTAAAAGTCAAAAATACATAAGGACCCGTAGTACCACTAAGGAGTCAAAGTGAAAGTGCAAAAAGACCTTTAGTACCACTAAAGCTAAAAGTCAAAGTAATAAAATAATAAAATAATAATATTTTGTTCTTTTAAATTTTGGTCCACTTATAGGTGACTCAAATGATATAAAATAAGATCAATCCAGTTCATTTTGTCACACGCACTTGTTCATGATCTCACAGCTACTCAAGAAGTTTTTTGGTGGTTTTGAAGAGAAGGCTATTTTGTGGTTATGCCCTAACATGAAGGATTCTAGCTAGGGCACCCACACTTATTGAAGTCAAACCCTAAACTAGGGTTTCACCAACAAAGAGCAACAACAAGAACATTTATTCCTTCTACATGTGCTAGGGTTTCACCTGAGCCCTCTTTACCTTCATGGGTAGGAGCATTCTCTCCACGGGTAGGATTAGGGCAGCCTCCTTAGCCCTCGGTCACCTACAACAAACCCTAAGCAGGGTTTTGACTGCCCATAGCACCCTCGGGCTGCCTAAACAGGGTTACGTGCAACCCTCTCTCACTTGCCCACACATCACTGTGACCTTGGGAAGCATAGATAGGAGCTCGGGCAGCTCTGTCTAGGATCAGTGCAGGTCTTAGCCAACAGTAGGAGGTCTGGGAAAGTCTCGAGCAAGGATACAACAACTCAGGCAGGGAAAAAGTTGCTCGGGTAGGAAACAAAGGTCTTGGGCAGGGTTTCGGGCTAGCAGCAAAGCTCGAGCAGGGAAGAATAGGATCCAGGCAGGACTGATAGCAACTCAGACAGACTTTTGAGGTAGGAAAAACAGGCTCCGGGCAGCAGCTGGGCAACAGACAGAAAGTTTGGGCAACCTGTCAAGAATCTAGGCTACCTGATCTGTATAGATCTGGGCAGCAAGAGAAATTTTGGGAAGCTGAGAGAAATTAGGGATTGAATCCCTAATTTGATTTTTTACTGAAATATCATTTTTTGTGAATTTTTGGATATGTGGATCAAACCTATTAGGGTTTGAAATTTTACGGAAGAACATTCATCTCAAAATTATGAGAAACTCAAGTCATCTCATTTAAGAGATGAATTACTAATTCTTTTTGGGTTTTTGTCCTTTAAAGGTTTCCTTGTGAAAAACAACTATGTTCAATGTGTGTGATGTGTTGATGTTTCTACTGCACTTGTCTTTTGTTATCTGATAGTCTGCAAAATTTTAAAGTATTCATGCTAATGCTAAAATTCTACATGGAATCAAAGCTTATCATGTGAAGACTCAGAAAGAGGCAGATTGCTCTTGTCTTTCTAGACCTTGGGATATTTTGTAGACTTCACATTTGACTAGTGGTAGAGATGGTTACCAACATTTTCAGATCGAAAGAGAAGCTTCAAGGTTCAACCAACTACAATTCCTGGAAAGCTAGGCTCACAACCATTTTAGAGGAGAATGACCTTGATGACTTGGTGTATAACACCATAGAAGAGCCAACATCTAATGCTGGCAGGACTGCTTTCAAGAAGAAACAAGCTAAGGCTAAAGGATCATCTATGACTCTACCAAGGAAACCTTAATGCCCAACATCACATCGTTGAAGACTGCCAAAGAATGCTTTGACACCTTGACGAACCTTTATGAGAAGAAGGCTCCCAGTCAAAAGAGAGTTTTGAAGAAAAGGCTTCGAACATTGAAGATAACCAAGGATGAAGGAGTTGGAACCTTCTTTACAAGGATTGCATAGGTAATATATTGGTATTACTTTGAATGACGATGACCTCATGTAGACTATAGTCGATGGTCTCCCAAACTCTTGGGAAACATTTCTGGCATCAGTGAGTGGGTGTGAGAATCAACCAAGCTTTGATAGACTTTGGCATGATTTCTTGGAAGAAGAAGGAAGAGTTTCAGGAAAGGCAATTGGCACTAAGGAAGGGAACCTTGCACTTACAGCAAAGACAAAGAAGTTCAAGAATCCCTCCCCTCAGCAAAAGAAGGGAAAGAAACCTCAAGGTAAGCACTCTGATGTTTCAAAAGTAGAATTCTATAATTGTCATCAGTTTGGGCTCGTTTCTAGGGATTGCAGGCAACCCAAGAGGAAAATCAAAAGAAGATTCCAAGATTCTACTGTAGAAGAAGAAGAAGAAGAAGAACCTAAGAAGAATAAGAACACCAGGTCTACCAAAGAATATGAACCTAGAAGAGAGTACTACTTGATCGTTGCTCTCTCTAAATCCATCACCGACAGTTCCAACTCTTGGCTAATAGATAGTAATGCCTCCAGACATTTGACAGGTAATCATGGAGCACTCACCAGCTACAGAAAGAAGAAGTTCACTACACAAGTGGAACTTGGCGATGAATCCACTTACAAGATTGAAGGAGTTGGATCAACTTCACGTTAACTTGATTCAGGCATGATTTTACATATTGATGATGTATTATATGTTCCTGGTTTGAAGAAGAACATTCTCTCTATTGCTGGCTTAGAGAACAAGGGCTACATAGTACTCTTCATGGACAAGAAAGTCCTACTATGGGTAAAGAATGAGAGACTAAGCTCAGTTGTACATATTGGGGTTTGAGAGGGAGGTATTTATAAGGCTTCCAAAAATTCCACTCAGCTTTCGTTCATCACATAGTTGATCCATGTGAGCTGTGGCATTGGAGGTTTGGACACCTTCACTATACAACTATTCCAGGCTTACAAAAGATGGTCACATGTATGCCAAAGGTCACTCCCAAACATGATGGAATTTGCAAGGGATGTGCTCTAGGTAAGAACACTCTGAAATCCTTTTCCAAAAGCAATAATAGATCTAAAGGTATATTGGATTTGATTCACTCTGACATTTGTGGGCCTATGTCTTCACCGTCCTTGAGTGGGTGTTTATATCATGTATTATTCATAGATGATCATTCTCTGAAGTCATGGATTTACATCCTCAAGGCCAAAAGTGAAACTTTTGACAGGTTCAAAGAGTTCAAGGCTCTGATTGAAAATCAGATTGACAGACACATCCATATCCTGAAATCAGATAATGGAGGTGAGTATGAATCTAATGAGTTTGATTATTTTTGTCGAGAAGTAGGAATCAAGAAAGAGCTGACAGGTTCGTACAACCCTCAATAGAATGGGTTTGTAGAAAGGAAGAACATAACCATCTGTGAAGCTGCTAAAGCCATGCTTACTGATCTAGATCTTTCTTTATCGTTGTTGGCTAAAGCTTCATGTACTGCTATGTACATCCAAAATAGAATCCCTCATGCTATCTCTGGGGAGAAGACTCTAGAAGAAGTCTTCACCAACGAGAAACCTGCAGTTGACCACATGAGGATTTTTGACACTTCGGTTTACATTCATGTGCTGAAAGAAAAGAGGTCTAAGCTAGAGCCTTCTGAAAAGAAAGGTATATTTGTAGGTTCCAGTGACAGCTCGAAAGTCTACCACATCTATGTCCTTGGATAAAGATACGTTGAAGTCAGTAGAGATGTGATCTTCCATGAGGAAGTTGTGTTTTGTCAAACACAAGAGATTTCAAAGGAAGATGAAGGACCTCCTCTTGAGATTCTAGGTTCAGAAGTTTAGAGGGAGGAAGAGGAATTTGAGGATCAAATTCTGGATGCACCTGAGGAAATTGAAAGTCCACCAGAAGAACCACTTGAAGTTCCTCCTTCCAAAAGGAGACCTTCCCGGTACCAAGAAACGGTACAAGAAGCTAAGAAGCATAAAGCTCCTCTCGGGACTTTCAAAGAAATCATAAGGACACATAAGTACTCCGATCTTATGAGCTAGAGCATCAGTGCTGAACCTTCCACCTACAAAGAAACAACAATTCAATAAGTATGGTTGATGTCATGATTGAAGAGTACGGTTCAATCATGAAGAATGGTGTATGGGAAGTTGTTCCCAGACCGAAAGGAAAGTCAGTGGTAACATTTAGATGGCTTTACAAAATCAAGTATGCTGCTGATGGAAGTGAGGAGAAGTAAAAATCTAGATTCGTAGCTCGTGGATTCACTCAGAAGAAAGGCATAGACTATGATGAGACCTTTGCTCCTGTCGCCAGGTATACTACCATCAGAACCATCATTTCTCTTGCTACAGTATTCAGATGGATGTAAAAGCAACCTTCCTCAATGGAAATATTGATGAGGAAGTCTACATTGAACAACCTGAAGGCTTTATGACTCATGGGAAGACAACCTATGTGTGCAAAATAAAGAAAGCCTTGTACAGGCTCAAACGGGCTCCAAGAGTTTGGTATGCGAGGATGGATATATTCCTACACAACTTGGGGTTTTTGAAGAGTACTACTGACTCCAATCTGTATTTTAAGGTTGTTCATAATCATATCTTGATCCTTGTCCTATATGTGGATGACTTGTTCTTTAGAAGTGAGGAACTGTTGATAGATCAATGTAAGAGGGAGCTTGCCTCTGAATTTCAAATGAAGGATCTTGGTTTGATGCATTATTTTCTTAGCTTGGAGGTCTGGAAAAATCCAGGTGAGTTTTTCCTGACACAAGGGAAGTATGTAGTGGACATCTTGTAGATATTTGGGATGCAGGACTGCAAGTCCATGAGCGTGCCCATGACTACCAACTTCAAAAAGTTGCGAGACTTAGCCACTAGTTCACAAGATGTGGACTCTACTCTGTATCGACAACTTATTGGATCCTTAATGTATCTTGTACACATGAGACTAGATATCTGTTACACATTGAATGCTTTGAGTCAATTCATGTCCAATCCAAAGCACATACACTGGGTAGCTTCCAAACATGTACTTAGATATGTGTGAGGTACTATCACTTATGGGATCAGGTATACTTCCAGTAGTGGAGTATTGTTAGTAGGATATGCTGATTCAGATTGGGATGGCAGTGCAGTAGACTGGAAAAGCACCTTTGGTTACCGCTTCAATATGGGATTTGCAATGATCTCGTGGTCCAGTAGGAAACAAGGTTCCATAGCTCAGAGTACAACTGAGGCAGAGTATATTGCTGCAAGTGATGCCTGCAAGGAAGTAGTTTGGCTCATGAAACTTCTATCTGATCTGTTCGGTGGAAAGCTTGACTCAACAATCATCCATTGCAATAATCAGAGTTGCATTAATCTTTCATACAACCCTGTGTTTCATGACAGATCAAAATACATTGAAATGAAGTATCATTTCGTCAGAGACCTAGTACAGAGAGGCACTCTGAAGTTGCAGTACATTCGTACAGATGAACAGATCGCAAATATCTTAACCAAGCCTCTAACAATAACAAAGTTCATGTACTTTCATGACAAGCTTGGCAAGGCAGAGAATACCTCTCTCACTGAGAGGGAGTGTTGATTTTTCCTAAGCAACATCGAGAGACATTCTCTTAGGAGAATGGTGACATATGGCCCAATACTAGGATGTGGAACTAGTCCAACACTGGGGGACTCAGCCTAGAGCTGAGTGACCATTATGTTGAATGGAGACATCTGGTTAGGGACCAGGATATGGAACTAGTCCAACACTGGGGGAATCGACCTAGAGCTGAGTGACCATTCTGTTGAATGAAGAGATATGGTTAGGGACTAGGATGTGGAACCAGTCCAGCACTGAGGGTCTCAACCTAGAGCTGAGTGGCCATTCTTTGAATGGAGGGACTTGGTTAGTTACCAAGAATTAAAGCTAGTCTGGGACTAGGGACTCAGTCTGTTGTTGAGGGCCATTCTTCGTGAGAATGGAGGTGCTTGGTTTGTTACAAGTATTTGACCTTGAGTCAAATTATGCAGCCTATGGCTTAGGCACCTGGTTTGTTACCAGGATATCACTATAAGACCTAGACTGGGTTTGGGCATGTGAGACACTCTAACCCTTGATTTGTGGGATTTGTGACCTTCTCCAAGACTTAACTACCCTTGGTTAAGACACGTAGTACCCGGTCTTGGTGTCACATAGAGTGTGAGATAAAAGCATTAGTAATTCTCTCTATTTATGATGATGTACTTTGAGTGGGGATGAAGGACCACCTTGACCACTTTTTTTGACCACAGGGCCCTTGAAGAAGGCTAAAGTAAAAGTAAAAAAATACATAAGGACCCTTAGTACCACTAAGGAGTCAAAGTGAAAGTGCAAAAAGACCTTTAGTATCACTAAAGGTAAAAGTCAAAGTAATAAAATAATAAAATAATATTATTTTGTTCTTTTAAGTTTTGGTCCACTTACAGGTGACTCAAATGATATAAATGAATATCAATCCATTTCATTTTGTCACACACACTTGCTCATGATCTCACAGCTACTCAAGAAGTTTTTCGGTGGTTTTGAGGAGAAGGATATTTTTTGGTTATGCCCTAGCATGGAGGACTATAACTAGGGCACCCACATTTATTGAAGTCAAACCCTAAACTAGGGTTTCACCAACAAAGAGGAGCAACAACATTTATTCCTTCTTCATGTTGGGTTTCACCTTAGTCCTCTTTACCTTCATGGGTAGCAACATTCTCTCCATGGGTAGGCTTAGGGTAGCCTCCTCAGCCCTCGGTCATGCACAAGAAACCCTAAGCAGGGTTTTGACTACCCACAACACCCTTGGGATGCCTTAATAGGGTTACAAGCAACCCTCTCTCACCTTCCCACACATCACCATGACCTCGAGAAACATAGATAAGAGCTCAGGAAGCTCTGTCTAGGATCCAGGAAGGTCTTGACTAGCAGTAGCAGGTATGGACAGGTCTCAGGAAAGGTTGTAACAACTTGGGCAGGGAAACAATGGCTCAGGTAGGCAACAAAGGTCTCGGGCAGGGTTCTGGGCTAGCAGCAGAGCTTGGGTAGGGAAGAACAGGATCCAAGCAAGACTGATCGCAACTCGGGCAGACCAACAGGGCTCAGGAAAAATTTCAGGCATGAAAAACAGGCTCTTCCAAGACTTTGGGGTATCCTATCAGGAATCCGGGTTGCCTGATCTGTACAGATATGGGCAGCAAGAGAAGTTTTGGGCAACTGAGAGAAATTAGGGCTTGAAACCCTAATGTGATTTTTTACTGAAAAATCATTTTTTGTGAATTTTTGGATATGTGGATCAAACTTATTAGGGTTTGAAAATTTACTAAAGAACATTCATCTCAAAATTCTGAGAAACTCAACTCATCTCATTTAAGAGATGAATTACTAATGCTTTTGGGGTTTTTGTCTTTTAGAGGTTTCCCCATGAAAAACTACTGTGTTCAATGTGTGTGATGTGTTGATGTTTCTACTACACTTGTCTTTTGTTATCTGATAGTCTGCAAAATTTTAAAGTATTCATGCTAATGCTAAAATTTAACATGTAGGAAGAAATATTGCCATACCAATATGTGTGACAATCAATACATTAATTCCTAGATGGAGAGCAAGAATAACTCATATCACCATGAACTATGTTTCTAGAGTCCAACCCTTAGGGCTCAAGTCCCAACATATTACAGATCTGGAATTTACCTATTAACAGCATAATTGTTACAACCACAAATTTTCCCTCTTAGCTTCTATATACTTGTTAAATCACTCAATAAAATTAGCTAACTGTTTATGATAAATCAACGTACGAAACAACCCTAGAAACTACTCATTCACCATGAGAATATACTTTGAAAATCAGCTCTTTAAGTACACAAAGTATGGACAAGAAATTACACTTGGCATATACATAATGAAGTTACAAGTACATACTGACAACTTATCACAGGTTGGTACAAAATAGTCCTTCAAGCTTATCCATAAGCTAAGAGTCTCCAATGCATCAAAATGCTAGCTAGGGTGTCTACCATCAATAGAAAACCCTAATGAGCAATACAGAGCCCTAGCTATGAATCCCACGAGGCTATCTAGCCACACCAAAAGCTTTAAAACAAGTTAGCACCAACACCAACAATTCGATTCTTGATCTTTCACCAAGCTTGCATCACACAAACTCTCTAAGAAAATTGCTCCAACAATCCTCTAGGGTTTCTTTACCACAAACCTTAGGTCCTTCTCCCATGGACTCAAACCTTAGCACTTCAAGTATCCTCTAGGTTTTGTCTTTCACAAACCCCAACCCTTCAAGTATCTTCTAGGTTTTGTCTTTCAGAAACCCTAGCACCTTCCTTCCTCGCATAAAGACAAGTATAAAGATTCAAGGAAAGTTTTTCTTCAAGATACAATTGATCCAATCGAGTCTCACTCGATTCTACATGAATAATACAAGTAAAGACTCTCTCCTCCCTTCATATATAATAGGTGAGGGAGGACAACAATAGTAAAGTGGACTAAATCCACAAGCAACCTAATATATTGTCAAGATAGGGTCTCCTCTTGAAGTGGTCTCTGTTCAAGATGTACACATGTTGATACAAGGCTCCTCAAGGGGTGTTCTCTCCAAGCATGGGTTGCATTTACATGATCCTTTTGTAGAGACCACCCATATAGGGATTGCAAAACCTAAGAATTTAAAATTATGGGAGGACACTACAACAAACGATACATGTTGAAAAAGATAATGGGAATGTTGATATATTTCCACTAGCAATGGATTAGTTTTAGGATTTAGAAATAGAGATAGAAAAATCAACTCCATGTAAGCAACGAAGAAACCCCAAGACACTCAATATACATAGGTACCATTGTACTCTAATATGCAAGGAATTGTAAATGAATAAATTGATTGTACAAGATGCTACACTAGGGTTGAAACTTGAGAGACCTCATATATATAGGTCTCAAGAGTATAGATTAATGCTAGACTAGTTTGCTATACCATTTATGCTACTAACATAAGGATGAATCCCAACCCTCACACAAGAGGAGAGTCACAACTCAATGGGGCTACATGTTGACCACACGGAAATAATTGAGGAAACTAGACAATAGGATGTCCTCACAATAGGATACTAGACAATATGATGTCTTCTAGGTTTTGTCTTTCACAAACCCTTTCCTTCCTTGCATAAAGACCAATATAAAGACTCAAGGCAAGTTTTTCTTCAAGATACAATTGATCCAATCAACTCTCACATGATTCTACATGAATAATACAAATAAATACTCTCTCCTCCATTCATATATAATAGGCGAGGGAGGACAACAATAGTAGAGTAGACTAAATCCACAAACAACCTAATCTATTGTGAAGATAGGGTTTCCACTTGAAGTGTGCTATGTCCAAGGTGTAAGACAAGGCTCCTCAAGGGGTGTGCTCTCCAAGCATGGGCTGCCATTTTCAAGCACCCACCATCACAAGGTTTCTTGCTCTCCAAAACAAGCATCCAAAGCTCCTCAACATTGCGTCTTGGATCAACATATAACCCCAAGCATTGCATCTTGAATCTAAGCGTCCTCAAGTCAAGTGCACATCATCTAAGGCATGTCAAGTAGATCCACCACTTTTTGGAAACTCTCCAAACGTCATGAACCAAATGTTCTAAGATACAAATCAAGGGCTAGGGTTTAACCTTGCACCACACATCACATGAAGTTACCCTTAGCATGGTGTAAACACTTTTGGAGCAACTAAAATCTAGCACTCCTTTTTTCCGAGAAAAGTGTTTTCACCAACACTAGTTCCTGCAAGTGTGTTTGGGCAAGGGAGAGACGATTGTGATGCCTATGTTCTCACTTGGCACATTTTTCAAAATCTTGGCATGTCATGTAGAAATTGCACTACACATCATTGAGCAAAACCTTAATTTAGAAAACCATCAAAATAGATAATGCTTGGTCCATGAATCCATCAAATAGGGGTGTTTCTAGTAGTAATAGAATGTCACGAATCCAACGGAACTGATAGTTTGTCCATTAGAGCTTCTATTTTTGAGTTATGGTGAGTTTCATCTCACTTACCAAAGCCATTCAGGGACACTAGGAAAATTTCAAACAAAAGCATACAAACCAAACCGAGCAACAAAATTGAGTTTCGTTGCCTCCTGCTGATGTGTTTGGCAAAAGGCGAGATGACTACGATGCCCATGCACTTGTTGGGAACATTTTTCAAAATCTTAGCCTATTGTACAAAAATTTCACTGCACACCACTTAGCAAAACCCTAGTTTAGAAACCCTCAAAATAGAAAAATTTTGGTCCATGAAGCCACCGGACAAGGTGTCCCTAGTGGTACTCGGATGTCACGAATCCAACGAAACTAATGGTTTATCCATTGGAGCCACGATTTTCAAGTTATGGCAAGTTTCATATTTCTTCCCAAGGCCTTTTGGGGACACCAAGAAAATTTTAACAAACGGCATAAAAACCAAACCGAGCAAAGGAATTGAGTTCTATTGCCTCCTGTACGTGTGTTTGGGAAAGGTTGAGATGAATGCAATGCCCATGCACTTTCATGACACTTTTATAAAATCTTAGCCTATCATGCAGAAATTGCACTGCATGTCACAAAACAAAACCTTGGTTTAAAAAACCATCAAAATAGACAATGTTCGGTCCATGAAGCCACCAAACAGGAGTGTTTCTAGCAGTAATAGGATGTTGCGAATCCAATGAAACTGACTTTTTGTCCATCAGAGCCTTGTTTTTTGAGTTATGGTGAGTTTCATCTTGCTTATCAAAGCCATTTAGGGACACCAAACAAATTTCAACCGAAAGCATAAAAACCAATCCAAGCAATGGAATTGAGTTACGTTTCATCCTATAGGTGTTTTTGCGCTAGGGTGAGATGGCCGCAATGCCCACACACTCGTTGGGCACATATTTCAAAATATTAGCCTATTGTACAAAAATTGCACTAGATGTCACTTAAGAAAACCATACTTTAGAAAGCTGTCAAAATAGACAACTTTTAGTCCATGAAGCCATCAAATATAAGTGTCCATAACGATACTCGGATGTCATGAATCCAACGAAACTGATAGTTTGTCCATTGAAACAATAATTTTCGAGTAATGGCGAGTTTCATCTTGTTGCCCAAGGTTATTCAAGGACATAGGCAAATTTCAATCAAGATCATAAAAACCGAACTGAGAAATGAAATTGATGCATGTTTGGGTGTTTCTTTCCTTTTAAATCCTTTGATGCAAGCTTTGTCTTGTTCTTAGAAGGTTTTAATTTTGTCCTTGAGGTCAAAATCGGCCTAGATCCACATTTTCATAGTTAAAATGCTTGAAAATTTTGAGGTTTCTGTCACGAGATCTCGTGTTTCTTGATATACACGGGTAAAGTGGTAACAAAAGCGTATACATATGGTTTTTCTCTAAAAAGTCACCTATATACGTTGGTTTTCTCTGAACAATAGCGTATGGAACAGAGTCTAGCGTTTAGGGCATAAATTCCTCAATTCTTGTTCGTTTTGAGTGATTTTTTTTTATGTGGAAAGATTATACAACCATCTATCTTGTTTCATCTATTTTTATTAAGATTTTGGGAATATTTGAAGAACTTTGAAGTTTTATATGCATGTGAATGGAATTTGAAAAATTCACAATTCTTGAAATTTTTGATGATCAAATATACAATTTTGGGTCATTTTGGATGATTTTTGTTGTTGTAGATGTCTTAGGAGTTTGATAAATTACGTTTTACACATCACTTACCTCCCTTTTAGCAATATTTAAGGTATTTTCTGAAGGATTTTGAAAATTTTCATATTTTTTTTGGAAAAATCATTGTTCTTGATTTTTGATGGTCAGATCTGCAATTTGGGCCATTTTGGGTGGTTTTGGCTGTTGTAGATGTCTTAGGAATATCATAACTTAGGTTTTAGATAGTAATTATATCTCTTTTATTAAATTTTAAAGATTTGTTGAAGGATTTTTGAAGTTTTGTGTGCATATGGTTGGAATTTGAATTTTTTGAAAACTCTGTTTTTGGCTTTGAATTGAATTCTTTTCAGACCTTGCAGAAACTTAACTGAATTTCAAAACAATGATTGAGTCTTACTAGGAGATTTTAGGATGATTTTTAAAGGCTTTAGGACCTTTTTCCCTTCGAATTTGGAAATCTTGGAAACCTCCTCAAAAAGCTAGAAAAAACACTTTAACTAGTAATTGTTTTTAGCATTGGTCAAATTTCCTTTAAAAAAATGATCAGATCTGAAAGTTTGTGAAATGGTTGCCATTTAGGTTATTTATTTTTTTATTGAACATATGAAATTTTGTCTCATTGTCTCATTTTGATTTCATACTTGCATAAGTAAAATGTTGGAAAATTAAAAGAAATGACACATTATTTCAATGAATGAACCTTTAGGCCCCAAATTTTGAATTCAAATAAACTTACTAATTTTCCACACAACCTGAAATCCTAACTAAGACATTTCGAATACCACAAGTATCCTCTTCACTTGTGCTTTCGGGCGGTCTTGTGAACGAGAAAGTGGATCTCAAGTGTAATAGGTCTTTTGAAGTTTTGAAGCATATTGTCGAGCCATGGGTATCCTCTTCACTTGTGCTTTCAGGCGGTCTTGTGAACGATAAAGTGGATCTCAAGTGTAAATGCTCGTCAATTTTAAAATTTCGAAAGATACTTAGAATTTTGCATTGATTTTCAAACCGTCAATTTGGAACATTAAAGTGAACATTTAGAAAGAAAACATAATGATTGAATAAACAAAATTGAATCACAATCCTACCATTTAAACATCAGTTTAAGAGACTTATTAGAAACAAAAAAAACATTGAACATTCAAACATTTTTCGTTTCCAATTAGTGATAGTTGGAGCTAATTGAACACATCTGATGTGTGAATTCAACCTCTTGAACCCTTGCTAAAAAGTTGAAAACATTTTTTTTAAAATTTATAAAAGTGATTCGTTTTTACAATTTGCAAGCTTGAAGGATCTCAAAGAATCTCTTACTCTTCCATAGCATAGAAGTTCATTGAAATAAAGGAAAGAGTAGTGAGCATTGTGCATTTGATTGGTTCAGCATTCTGAGTCACAATCACCACTAGTTTCACCATCACTCGTTGAAACTAAGAAAACTACCCTAAAATCAACGCTTAATCTAAAATCTATCAAGACTCTTTTTTATCACCAACATAGATTAGGCTAGGGATTTGGGTTAAGCTGGTGAGTTAACACTCCAAAGCCATAAAACTTTGAAACTAGAATTGATTAATGAGAGTTAAATCCATTAGTAGCAAAGAGTCCTTGTCGAGAAAGCATTTCTAACACAAGCGTTAAGCACGAGGTCAATTTGAATTAGTAAGGGTAGTACCCCCCCTCTTGCTTCTTTGGTGGGATATGAGCACATTACAATGTCTCAGTCAAGTGACAATTCCTTGGGGTGACATAACTTTTTTGAGATAATTAGTCTATGTGAGTTATCCTAGACTAATGACTGTCCTACCCGATCACTGATTGTCAAGTTGTAACCATAGTTTCTTCTCCTAGGGAATCACACATGCTATTGTGAGTGGGGGACACTTGCAATACCTAAGGCAGAAACAAAGTTGTTTAAACTCATTGGGAGGGTGAGTAGCCTAGAGCTAACACTTAAACCCCTGGTGATTTAAGAACAATGTATATGTTTCTTGTACCTTCACCATTTAGTAATTCTTGAGACTTAATGTCCCTCAAGGGATGCTAGTTTTGAAAGGCCCTCTAAAAATGCAACTTTCCAGTAAACCTTAGTTTTTTGGAAAGAAGCTTGATTGTTGTTGCCTTAGGTACTTTTTTAGTGGTGTGAAAACCTTGATTTTTGTTGAGTCTAGCTGCCTTTAGGATTGTTTGACTGTATTTTGATATACTCTAATAAACAAATCCTTTTATTAATCTTTAGAGTGATTAATCTCCTGATCCACCCATTAAGGTGGCAGTGAGGAAAATTACCCAAGTTTGAGGGCCCCACTACATGGTGGAGGCATATACGTGAACCACATCATTGTGACTTTGAAACTAAAATAATTATAAACCAAATCACATGTTACTAGAGAATAAAAATGTCAAATCAATTCTAAAATTTTGTCAGATGATGGACAAAACATAGATAGCGTTGATGTTCTTACTTTAGTTGAGATTGAAAAAGTAAAGTATCACAGATTTTCTCACGTAAATCCACCCTTAGAACATCCTTTAAATTCAATCATACTTACGAAAAATGAGTCACTGATTAGTCTTTTTGAAAGTTGGGATAATATGCAAAACATTACACTTGACCTTTTGGCTTCGTCGGGAGTTGAAGGGACCAAATATATGCAGCCTCAAATGGTTGCAGAAGGTTATCAAAAACCTCTTGGCACACACAATAGTTATCTAGGTTCTACTTCTGGGGGAAACCCTTTACCATGGAATGTTAATATTCCTGGAAGAAATAATGCATCCTGGAACACAAATTCCAATTGGAATTATTCTTCATCGATGGGAGTAAATTCCCCAGAGGTTTATCCTCTGATTTATCCTAGCAAAAGGCCTAGGGGCAATCTACCTATCAACCCCATTCCACAATGGAGTGGTCAGGTTTCAAAAAGTAACCAATCTTCTTAGATCCAACCTCCACAAAGAGGAAACATACCTTGGAATTCCAATCAAAACCAAGGACAGAGTCAATGGAGTGGTCGGGTTTTAATAAGTAACCAATATTCTTGGGACTTAACTCCATCAAGAGGAAATTCACCCAGTGGTCAGGTTTTAAGAAGTAACCAATATTGTTGGGACCTAACTCCATCAGGAGATAATCTATGCATTGATCAAGTTCCAAGAAGTACCCAATCTTATTGGGGGCCTCCTTTGCAACGGGGAAACCCACCTTGGAATACTAGTCAAATCCAGGGACCACCTAAATGGTCTAGTTAGATTCTAGGAAATAACCAAACTCACTGGAGTCTAACCCCGTAAGGGGTAAATCCACCTATTCATCAATGGTGTGGTCAAATACTAGGAAATATTCAACCTCCTTGGAGTCTAACCCCGCAAGGGGGGAATCCACCCATGAATCCCATTAGACAATGGAGTGGTGAGGTTCCAGAAAGTAACCAATATTTTTGGAACCATCCTGAAATACATGTGTTTGATCCATCTGGGCTAGCACATGGACCTCATGCCAATGGTATGATTGGTTCCATTAACAAACTTGAGCAAATCACCCAGTAAATGGGACAAATTTATGTTCAAAACTCAAAACCTATAGTTGATCAGGATATGCAGCAACATGCTAAGCATTCCCCAACTTTTGAAATTCTCATAGTTCAACCCATGGAAATTAGGGGGAAGAAGAAGAAGTATAAGGTTAAACACAGTGTTAATCCTTCCCAAACTCCTAAAAAACCCGTAGTCCAATCCATGGAACGTAGAGGAAATAAGAAGAAATACAAGAGTAAGCAGAAAGCTAACTTTGGGGAAGGGGATGTACTGAGTCCAACTCAAGAAAGTGGGAAACAAAAATTTGTTGTATTAATGCAACCTTTTCTGCAGTACCATCATCAAATGGTTTCTACAACGTTGGAACCTCCGCCAGGAGGAAACCAGTCAAAATCCCTGCAAGAGGGAAATGATCCCAATGCCAATGTCTTCATGTGTGATCATGAGGTGAACATTAAAAGGATATCTCATTCTTATGATGTCCCTCCTAGTATGTTGGATCAATTGGAATCATAACCAATTGGTTCTCTCACCATTGATAAACCAATCATAGACATAGTACCACACCCCCCATAGGTGATCTATGTAGAGAAATGCATAATCCTAATGCACAAGCTGCTCATAATGCAAATGTTGTTGAGGAAATATCTCAAGCACCATGTGTCATTTACACCATGGAACTATTTTCTTCAACTAGAGCTATTGATCCACCCGATCTGATATTGATCACATTAGAATTAGACCAATCAACCTGTAGGATTCCTTCCAAAGTTGCTTTTCATATTAAAGTAACATCTCATGGAAAGAATATATTTCAAACCATAGTTGATGAAGGGGCCTCAACCTATGTCATGTCGTTTAAATGTTGGCTAGCACTATGATCACCCACCTTAATTCAATCCCATACTGTGCGGAAAGTATTTGATGGAAAGTCGCTCTCTCCTCATGGACTTATTGTATCCTTCCCTATTGAATGGGGTAGAAAAATAGTCATAGTGGATTTTGAGGTATTAGATGCACCTATAGATTACAATTTTCTATTAGGACATAGATGGATACATGCGATGATGGATATAGTGTCTTTAGTTTCCTGAGTGATTTGGTTCCCTCATTGGGGGAATATTTTCATGATCGACCAATTAGATTATTGCATGCTTGAAATTGTTATCCAATTGAATGTTCCTTTCATTAGGGATTCTCTCAATGAATTTCAAGACATTAGGGCAGGATCATTAAAAAATGATTCCCTCATGGGAAATTTTGTGATCCCGCAACCCTTATCTGTTGTAGAAGTGTCATACCAATATGTTCAAATGGCTTCGACAGATTTGACTCAAAATATTCCCTTGATGGAGGAATATGATCCACTTACTTGGCCCATTTTGGTTGTGTGATATCCTAGCGCACTTGATTTCTTGGACAGAATTTTATCATCAGATAAAGCAATCTTTGAAGTCATAAACATTTGGTTGCACCCACCTAAGGACATATTTTGTGGGGCCACTGGGAAGATATTTGGTTTAAATCCACCTAAGTATAGGAGCATCCTTTGTATGCTGCTTGATCTTATCATGTAAATTTGGAAGCATGCATATAGGTTTAGGTTATCCCTCTGTGAAGATGCATTTGAACCTTTTGCAACCCAAAATTTCCATAGGGTTTAACCTATTGGAAATTGGTGAGTCAGCCCATCATATCTGTATTTTCCACCATTCCGACAAAAGGGCCTACTAAACATGGGACACCCTAGTCAGCACCCCATTTCCATTTTGGTGCCCATGCTGAGTTATTTTCATCGACTTGGGAGCCCAATTATTCCTATCACGACCTGGATTTTGAGACCACATACTTCTCTTCCATACAATTCTGACCATTTCCTAATGGGACCCCTATTTTGTGTTAGTTTACATAATCATGTGTTAAAATATCCACATGAACATTTTTTTCTTACTGCTTCGGTGCTTATTTCTTATATTGCGTATATTCCTTTGCAGTTACTTTTTGCTCAAAATTCCTATAAACCATTGCTTTTGTTTCAGTTGACCTGTACATGTGAGAACTATTTGATTCAGGTAGTTGATAGACCATGATTAATTGTGATTTATGGTTTTGGTTTTTTTCTCAAGAATTAGCATGAAGTAAACCACATTTCCCCCTTCCTACTTGTCCATCGCATCAAATTGCATAACCACAATTACTAGGTTCTATTTCACCATCCGTCGAGACATAATCCTGATCCAGACATCTAATCGATGGAGGGAACATATGTAAGAGTGTGCAAAACTAGCTCATCCCTTGTTTGCAATATGTATCTTTGCCTTGTCCTGACCCGTGCTCTTGAAAAACAGAGTACTCCCATGCAACACTCATTCCTTCCCATGTACCATAGCATTCTTTATTCTTTTTTCAAGCTAATAAATGAAAAAAAGTACTATAATTTAGAAAACACAAAAATAAAAAAAGGGGAAAATTGAATCATGCCATATTGAATCTTGAGATAAAGGAAACAATATGTAATAGTCACCCTTGAACATAACACATAATTTTGTATCCTCTACTAGTACACCATTTACATTTTCCTTAGGAAGATGTACCAATAATTTGAACAAATCTCCATCGATAGGTTATCTTCCTATCATCTATGGATCTTTCGTTGATTCATCTGGAGCTGAGTAATTTCACAATGGTTGGTTACTCAAGTCTTATGTTGACAAGTGTCCATTTTGCATCATGTTATGTGTTCAAGGGAAGTCAAAGAAGTGTCATCCATTCCTTAAATATTCCTGACCAATCATGTCAGTCTTCCTTGTGTTAGTATACAGTGTTGGATCTCACAGCTCTACCAAATTATATCATCCTATTGATATCAGTTTTGTGTCAGTTGATGTGGGATGCATTAATTCCCTCCTTCTGATGGATCTGTTCCTATAGACACCAAATAATCATCTAGGAAATGGATCTAGGAACCCCAGTGAGTACCGTGGATCTTGCAGTCATTAGTGGCAAGATTCCTCACAAACGATAGTGGGTATATACCAATGACCCCTGATTGTTTGATTCTACAAGTGTTTGACTTTAGAACATCTATTCACACTTGTCATTTTGTACTCAAGTACCTTGGAGTCCATCATCATTATCGTTGAGCCTCCCCACATCTGTTAACAGTAGACATCAATGACTGGTAATCAGATGGTGTTTTATTATGCTTGACATCGACTCATTTATTTGCATGATATAAACTCGTACTATTGTTGGTTTGTATTGAATACCTTGGGAAATACAGTTGTATCACTCATCGATGCACTTTTCGAGTTGCACAAGATTAAATAACATGTCAAAGTACCATGAAGACCTAGATATGTTTCACTCATCAAATGTGAACTTATATGTTTTTACAGAATTTACTTTTGACATGGATCCACTGTGTATTATTCATGGCCATGCTTGTTTACTGCTGAGCATGGGTATACCCGCCTCAGGAAGATATTGTATATTTGGGAAATTTTCTTGTTTGACTTGAAGGTGTTTCTCTTAATCTTACGTTCATAAACTCCCCTTTTCCATCATGCCTTGATCATTAAAGAGTATAAAAAAAAAAAAATCAATGTATTTTGGCCCTCGGCATAACTTCGGACCTCACACATTAGGGGGAATTTGTTAACAATAAAATTAACACCCTCGAAGATGATGGTCTAAAAACATATCTTCTTTTCTCCCACAACATGAAGACCAGAATTTGGAACAAATTGAGAGCTATGTATTAAATTGAGCACATAGATCTATGGATCAACACATAACTCACAAAATAGATCACACAATTTACTTAGTAATTGAAGAATGAAACAGTGCAAAAATGGCTTCAACTGTGAATGCTTTCATTAATCAAAAGTAATTAGATAATAATTACAATGAAGTGCAATGGCTAAATAGCCACATGCATTTCGAATCCATGTGAGTAAATTCGAATTGATTAGACTCTACTTGACTGCATGGTTAATTGACCTTGTCTAAATCATTATCGGAGTTCTAAATCACAACTCAAGTGTCTAATTTAGTGTTAACTAAGCCTAACTGACTATGGTAGGTGAGAAATGCACCTCTCCTACATGCAGCCATGCAAACCTAGTGCTAACTGAATGTAACTGACTCCTAACTAAGCTTGACTAGTCACCAACTTAACTCAACTGACCTTGGTTTGTATCAGCACTCTCGGTTGTTTGGGTACATAGGGTACTCCCAAAAGACCGAACACCAAGAACACCAGTGGCTCCTAATTTGTAGGGATTGATCTAGGAGGCTCCTAAACTGATGCATGCAAGTGAAATCAGTGGCAATAGGACTCAATTAGTGTTCCCCACACTTTAGTAACTGGAACATGTGCCCCAATTAGGCCAAGTGGACCCAATGGTGCTAGTGACAAAAAATAGACTGGAAGGACTCCCGATTTAGACATGACTCCTGATTTAGACATATGACCAAATTGGACAAGGGAGGATTAATAATCCTAACACTTTGATCTCTCATCGAACCAGTGTTTTCGCAAAGGAAGAAGTATGTGAAGACAATTTT